>SJYD01056366.1:11186-24730 GCA_006408635.1 Nanger granti | reverse complement strand
GAGACCCAGGTTCGATCCCTGGGTTGGGAAGATCCCCTGGAGCAGGAAATGGCAACCCACTCCAGTATTCTTGCCTGGAAAATCCCATGGACTGAGGAGCCTAATAGGCTAAAGTCCATGGGGTCGCAAAGACTCAGACACGAGTGAGCAACTTCACTACACTTTACTTCACTTCCGCCCTCTGCACCACGACCCTTTGCAACCCTGCACCGAGTCGCCCCACCCCGCCCCACCCCCTGCCATGCGGAGAAGCCCTGACCCTCCGCACCGAGTAGCCCTTCCTCTGCGCCGGGATGCTCCACGCCGGGATGCTCCGCCCTGCCACGCAGTGAGTTTCCACCTCACCTTTCAAAGGGCCTTTGCTGGTCCGGCTTCTCTCCACCACCCACCCACTGATGGCCTGGCCCCGCCTGCAGGCTGTTCAGCCATTTGTCTGCGCGTGCGCGCACTGTGACCAACGCAGAGGTGGAGAGCGGCGACCGGAGGTCCCAGCGCGGTGTGAGTTTCTGTCTTTGGAGTGAAACCTGCCTCTCGTTGTCTCCTCTTCCTTGTACTCTGGATCTGGGGGTCGCTACTGACTCTGAAGTCAAGTGAAGTCGCTCAGTCGTGTCCGACTCTTTGCGACCCCGTGGACTGTAGCCTACCAGACTTCTCTGTCCATGGCATTCTCCAGGCAAGAATACTGGAGTGGGTTACCATTTCCTTCTCCAGGGGATCTTCGCAACCCAGGGATCGAACCCGGCTCTACAGCTTTGGAGGCAGATGCTTTAACCTCTGAGGCAGACTCTAAGTCCCCGCTTTTGCCCCACCACCCCCAGCAAAATCTGACGTCTCCATAAGCAGTGAAGGGGCGCCTGCCTTTTGGTTAAAGTCTACAGTGAAGCCGATTCCTGCTTCTGGAACACTGAAACACTGCGTTTCGCACCTTTTTCTGGCTTAAAACCGTTTACTGACCTCACTGACCAGGCTACCCTTTCTGCACCACATACAATTTTATTAGGTGAGGTGGTTTATTCACTCCACGTTTTTCAGCCTCTCCTTCTCCGGCCTTGGAGGCCTCGCCGGCTGCCCCGCTCCAGGAGGGGCCGTGTTCTCTCCCTTATCCTGGGATTCTGGGGAGCCTGCCCCACTCCTGAGACCCCCTTATCTCCCAGCTGTCTGTCCTCACGTCTCCTCAGGTAGGTCCTTCTGCCCTTCAGAGTGACCTTTCCCCGATCCCTGGTGGGGAAGGTGAAATGAGCCAGCCACGTGATGCCCATGGTTCTTCAGCCCCAAATACCACCCACTGGAATTTGGCTCTTGCGGGAGGGCCTTTCTTATTCAGTCTCCTATTTCACTCATCTCACATGCTAGTAAACTAATGCTCAAAATTTTCCAAGCCAGGCTTCAGCAATATGTGAACCGTGAACTCTCTGATGTTCAAGCTGGTTTTAGAAAAGGCAAAGGAACCAGAGATCAAATTGCCAACATCTGCTGGATCATGGAAAAAGCAAGACAGTTCCAGAAAAACATCTATTTCTGCATTATTGATTATGCCAAAGCCTTTGACTGTATGGATCACATTAAACTGTGGAAAATTCTGAAAGAGATGGGAATACCAGACCACCTAACCTGCCTTCTGAGAAATCTGTATGCAGGTCAGGAAGCAACAGTTAGAACTGTACATGGAACAACAGACTGGTTCCAAATAGGAAAAGCAGTCTGTCAAGGCTGTATATTGTCACCCTGCTTATTTAACTTCTATGCAGAGTACATCATGAGAAATGGTGGACTGGAAGAAGCACAGGCTGGAATCAAGGTTGCCGGGAGAAATATTGATAACCTCAGATATGCAGATGACACCACCCTTATGGCAGAAAGTGAAGAGGAACTAAAAAGCCTCTTGATGAAAGTGAAAGAAGAGAGTGAAAAAGTTGGCTTAAAGCTCAACATTCAGAAAACAAAGACCATGGGATCTGGTCCCATCACTTCATGGGAAATGGATGCAGAAACAGTGGAAACAGTGTCAGACTTTATCTTTTTGGGCTCCAAAATCACTGCAGATGGTGACTGCAGCCATGAAATTAGAAGATGCTTAGTCCTTGGAAGAAAAGTTTTGACCAACCTAGATAGTATATTCAAAGGCAGAGACATTACTTTGACGACTAAGGTCCGTTTAGTCAAGGCTATGATTTTTCCTATGGTCATGTATGGATGTGAGAGTTGGACTGTGAAGAAAGCTGAGCGCCAAATAATAGATGCTTTTGAACTGTGGCATTGAAGAAGACTCTTGAGAGTCCCTTGGACTGCAAGGAGATCCAACCAGTCCATTCTGAAGGAGATCAGCCCTGGGATTTCTTTGGAAGGAATGATGCTAAAGCTGAAACTCCAGTACTTTGGCCACCTCATGCGAAGAGTTGACTCTTTGGCGAAGACTCTGATGCTGGGAGGGAATGGGGGCAGGAGGAGAAGGGGACGACAGAGGATGAGATGGCTGGATGGCATCACGGACTCGATGGACGTGAGTCTGAGTGAACTCCGGGAGTTGGTGATGAACAGGGAGGCCTAGCGTGCTGCGATTCATGGGGTCTCTAAGAGTCGGACACGACTGAGTGAACACCCTGGTGGCATTCGGCTGAGTAATGCAAGAGACCAGGGCTTGATTCTTGTTCTGGGAAGAGTTCACATGTCACGGAGACTGAACCAAGATACTGAGCTTGTATGATAGAACGACTCAAGCCCATGTCCCTAAGGCCCAGGCTTCACAATAAAAGAAGCCACCACAATGAGAATAATGCCTCCCGCAAAAGGAGAGCAGCCCTCTCTCGTCTCTCCCTGCCCAGAGGACCTTGTACAAGGACATGATGGTGGAGACCCTCAGGAACCTGCTGTCTGTGGGTGAGGGTCACTTCCCCCTCAAGTGGGGAATTGCCCTGGGGTACCTCTGCATGTTCCCTCTGTATCTTTTGAGATCCCCTGTTTTTCTTGACTAAACTCTAAACCTTGTTGACTCACACATGTAAAGCTTCCTGATTGGCATCAGGAGTTTAAACTTGACTTTCCTTTGGGTGACCTGACCACTCTGTGATACACAAGGAGTTTCTCCACAGGTCGAGTGTTTATAAAGCTGATTTCAAAGCTGATTTCAAATCCAGTTGCCTGTTTTCTAGCCCTGTGTTTGACTCACACATGTAAAGCTTCCTGATTGGCATCAGGAGTTTAAACTTGACTTTCCTTTGGGTGACCTGACCACTCTGTGATACACAAGGAGTTTCTCCACAGGTCGAGTGTTTATAAAGCTGATTTCAAAGCTGATTTCAAATCCAGTTGCCTGTTTTCTAGCCCTGTGTCTTGGTTCAGTAGTTCTGAGATAGGAGCTAGATACCTGCTGCATGTTGTACTGTATGTTATACTGTTCCCTGTGCATTCAGAAGGAGGCAGAGAGTAAATTCATTTGAGAAGTATTTTTCTGTCAGTTTGTAATGTCCTCACTCCTTGGCTGGCAAAAGAGCTGGATTCTACACCTGCCCATACAGGAGACACAGGTTGGATCCTTGGTCTGGGAAGATCCCAGACATCATAGAGCCGCTATGCCTGTGTGCCTCAACTATGAGCCAGAACTGTAGAGCCTGGAAGCTGCAACTACTGAGCCCACAGGGGACAAGTACTGAAGCCCTGCACCCAGGAGAAGCCGCAGCCAGTGAGGAGCACATGCCCTGAAACTAGAGTGTGGCCCCTACTTGCTGAACTTGGAGAAAAGACTAAGCAGCAATGAAAACTCATGTGAGCCAAAAGAAATGAACACACCAATGTATTAAAAATCACAGGTACCTTTATTAAAAAGAGAGAGAGAGGTTGGATTCTGGAAGCAGCCACAGTATATGGCAAATATGGCATTACTTCTGAGTAGGAACTTCTGTTTCTGATCTGAATGTTATCTGCACACTTGTGGCACAAGGAAGAAGACCCCTGGATTGTGGAGAATGAGGTGATAATATCAAACATTCAGATGAGTGGAAAACTATCCACAGTGTGATCACAGGTCAACTGTCACAAGGACAGAGAGGAAGCCACACCATTCATGGTGTTTGGGAAACTCTCCAAGTGGGAGAGTTCTGTGAGAAGACATATATTTAATGTTTGTAAACTCTCACAGGAGATTTTCCTTCTCCCTAACTTATGGCTCTGTTCTTTGACATGTGAAATGTACAGCACCCTCCAGTGGTGCTGTAGCACCCTCCAGTGGTGCTGTAGCACCCACGGAGATGAAGGCAAAGTCTTTTTTTTTTCTTTGGCTTGTAGGGTCTTTTTTGCTGTGTGGTCTTTTGTCTATTTGAGATGGCAGAGGGCTACTCGCTAGTTGAGGGAATCATGGTTACTCATTGTAGTGGCTTCTTTTGTTGTGAAGCACAAGCCCTAGGCACACAGGCTTGTGTAGTTTTACCATGCAAGCCTAGTATCTGTGGCTCATCAACTTATATGTATACTTCACGGAATTCTTTATATTCTCAATGCGGTATTTGTGGAACAGTTACTAACTGCCATTTATTTTTCACATTATTCATTAGAATGCTTCATTTGCCTTGTTTATCATTCCAGTGCATTGCCTGTTTGATGCTTGTTTGCTCAGTTGCTCAGTCCTGTCTGACTCTTTGTGGTCTCATGTATTGTAGCTCACCAAGCTTTCCTGTCAATGGAATTTTTTAAAGACAAGAATAGTGCACTGGGTTATGATTTCCTGCTCCAGGGGATCTTTCCTATCCAGGGACTGTATCCCCCTGTGCCATGTCTTCTCCACTGGCAGGCAGTTTCTTTACCACTGAGTCACCTCTCTAGGCCTGTATGTTCTTTACCACTGAGTCACCTCTCTAGGCCTGTATGTTCTTTACCATTAAATATGTATAAGTGTGCATAAAGTGTGTACAATATACCATTAGTTTCTCCTCAATTATGAGACAGCAGTATGTTTAGTACAAAGTAGGATGAGATTTGAGGTCATGGTGGGAAAATACATTTTCTTTGTGAACTGACGAGTTTGCATAAAATGATTGTTTTCTGATGTATTTGAAACTATACTACCCTAAAATTAATTTGAATTACCTATGATCACTCTTTTTTAAAGAGTTATATTCCTTTAGTGTTATATAGTTTTAGGATCATCATGGAGAAGATTCATAATTCTGTTCAGGATGGATATGACCTTTGGTATAATATCATGTGTTCAACAGGAAATAATTTATTTTTGAATTGTAACTAATAGAATACCTGTGGTTCTTTATGTCTTGTAGATATGTCTCATATACATATGATCAAGAAATTACAGGCAAAAGCAAACAGTGGTGAAGGGGAAATTTTTCAAAGAGTGATGTTTGGAAGAGCTGAAATCCTTAAAATCAGAGATTTTCGTCTCAGGAAGATTTAGAAAAATATACATGACTCTGATTGTCTGTGGACAAATGATGAAAGAAATAACAAGGAAATGTCTACATCCCATAACAAAAATCTCACTGATGGAAGAGATATCATAGTAGAAGTGATGCAGGAAATGGACCTTTTGAAAGGCACGGATCAAGCTTTCAGGATGAATTTTAGATGGTACAATCTGAAGGGATAATTTTTGAATGTAGTCAAGTTGTGACAGACGTCAGCGCCTCAGGTTTACCACCTCAGAGAACTTGTAATGTCTGCAAAGGCTTTTTTCATAAACATAAGGATGCTGTTATGCATCCTTCAGAACTGTTATGAGACCATGAAACACAAAAGAAAGGACCTTACAAATGTAATGAGTGTGACATAACCTTTCTTTAGGACTCAGAACTCACTGGACATCAAAGAATCCATACAGGAGGAAATCCATATCAATGTGACATGTGTGGCAAGGCTTTTGATCAAACTACTAAACTTGCCATTCACTGGAGAATTCATACTGGAGAGAAACCACATAAATATGTATGTGACAAGGCTTTTATTCAAATTGGAAACCTTGCAGTTCATCAGAATATTCATACTGGAGAGAAACGATATAAATGTGATGTATGTGGCCTATGCTTTACTCAGAACTCACAACCTGAAGTTTATCAGAAAACTCATAAGGGAGAGAAACCATATAAATGTGTTATATGTGGCAAAGGCTTTAGTGAAACTTCAAGCCTTGCAGTTTATTGGAGAATTCATACTGGACTATATAAATGTAATGTGTGTGGCAAGGTATTTAGTCATACTGGACACCTTGCTGTTCATCAGAGAGTTCATACTGGAGAGAAACCATATAATTGTGGTATATGTGGCAAGGCTTTCAGTGTAAGTTCAAGCCTTGCTTTTCATCGGAGAGTTTATACTGGAGAGAAACCATGTAAATGTGATGTCTGTGGGAAGGCCTTCAGTCAAACTACAAGCCTTGCAGTTCATCAGAGAGTTCATACTGGAGAGAAACCACATAAATGTTATGTATGTGGCAAGGTCTTTAGTAGAACTACAAGGCTTGCCGTTCATCAGAGAATTCATACTTGAGAGAAACCATATAAATGTGATGTATGTGGCAAGGTGTTTATTTGTACTGGAAACCTTGCTGTTCATCAGAGAGTTCATAGTGGAGAGAAAGCATATAAATGAGGTATATGTCGCAGGGTTTTCATTGTGAATGCAAACCTTGCAGTTCAGAGAATTCATACTGGAGAGAACCTTACAAATATAAAATTTGTGACAAACCATTTAGGCGCAGTCATCCATAACTCATCATCAGGCAGTTCAGACAGGAGGGAAACTATATAAATATGATGTATGTGGCCGATGCTTTACTTGAAATGACGAACTTAGAAACCATTGGAGAATTCATACTAAAGAGAAACATTAGAGATGTGACAGTTGTGAGAAATATTTTAGTGCAAATGTTGTGAGTGTGACAAAGCCTTTAGTCAGTGTTCAGGCCTTCTAATTCAGAGAATTCAAACTTTATTGAAAATATACAAGTGAAATGAATGTGGCAGAGTTTCTAGTGCATGTTCAGCATGAACTGCTCATTAGGCAGATCATACAGCAGAGAAACCACATAAATGTGATTTATGTGGCAAACCCTTCGGTCACAAGGAATGATGTTGCAGATCATCTGAAAATCCATACTGCAGTGAAAACTTACACATAAGTACAGTAAAATATATCAACTTTTTGACCGTCAGAAATTTCAAACTGGAGAAAAACTACACAAATGTTTTAGGGGTGGGAATGCTTTGATTCCGTGTTCAGGCCTAACACCATCACTTAATTTTTTTTCCCCAATATTGTGATGGTTTTTGCTTTACATCAACATGAGTAGGCCATAGGCGTACATATGTCCCCTATCCCCTGAACCCCCCTCTCTCACCACTATCCCTCCAGATTGTCCCAGAGCACTGGCTCTTATATCAAACTCCCACTGGCTTTTTTACATATGGTAATATATATGTTTCAGTGGTAATCTCTTAAATCCTGTCATCCTATTTCTTTTCTTTTTTTCAATAGTTTTTCCTTGGCGTTAGCTTTTCTATCCACATGTTGTGACCCAGATTTTATGTTTAAATTACATTTCTTTCCTGCCTTAAGTCAGTGAGTTAATTTTGAGATTTTGTAACATTAAAATGCACATAGACAATGGCAGGGAACATAGTAGGTGCCCTATAAATGTAAAGAAAGACAGTTCCTTTAGGACTTGAGTTCAATCAATTAATACACATAGAAATATTTATAAATAGTGCCAAGTTGCTAATTTTGGTGAAAATAAATTCTAGTGTCTTCTTAAGACTTCATATTTTACAATGTGCTTTGTTGTCCACAACTGACAGATCTTTCAGAAACAGACAACAAAGAAATGAGAGAAAATACATTACAGTTTTCAATAAGAAATAAATTGCCTAATTACCATCAAGTGACCATCTAGTAATTTGACATTCCATTCCATTGAAATTGAAGTGAAAGTGAAGTTGCTCAGTTGAGCCTGACTCTTAGCAACCCCATGGACTACAGCCTACCAGGCTCCTCCATCCATGGGATTTTCCAGGCAAGAGTACTGTAGTGGGTTGCCATTGCCTTCTCTGGAAATGGTAATGAGGGAACATAAATGTCATTATCATTATATATGGTTGATTTTCTCGTTTCCTTTGTGATAAATGTAAGCCTGGCTGCTAGCCTTTTAGAGCTGGGTAGGAGCTGTATCTTTCCAGAGCTCTGGGGTAAGTTCTTTTCAAGCTCTGTAATTTCCTGTCCTCTTCTTTTGCTTATTATTTCCATCCTAAAGAGTACTCTCTCCATGTGTCTATTTCTCAGTTCAAATTATACTTGTTTTTTAAGGGATAACTCACTACCTCTGCCCTCTAAGGTCTCTCCTCATCCACCCAACGAGAAGTAATCTTACCTCCCCTGTATCATTTCTTCTTGGATATTTACTTATTTTGTTGACTCCTTAAGGTTGGGCTGTGTCTTTACTTCTCTATATTCCCTGGTAGTACATGGCTTTCTACTCTGTACATGACTCTCACAATTACCTGTGTTACTATGTGACAAGATATTTGATTTTTAGAAATATTATTTGAATATTACATTGAAGTATTGGCTTAAGTATTATATATTATGATGTAAACAAGTTTTTCTCATATAAGTATTTGCTGCTTTCTCATCATAAGCATGGAGCAGAAACTTTTATAAAGAAGAATGCATTTCTCACTAAAAGATTTTTTCTCTCTAAAAACCTTTAAAATTTATTTTTGGCAATGCTAAGTCTTCATTGTGCTGGCTTCTTTCTCTTTTTGCAGCAATCAGGCTATGAATTCTCCACATAAACTTGTCTGGGGTATGGTTGGAGACTGGCATTTTAATGCTTCTTTTGGTCAGTCCAGAGGACACAATGTCTTTTTTGGGAGGCTGTGCTGAGCCTTTTTTTTTTTTTTTGCTGCACGTGGGCTTTCTCTAGTTGCAGCAAGCAGAAACGACTGTCTAGTTACTTGTGTGCAGGTTTATCATGCTGTAGTTATTCTTGTTGCAGAGCACAGGTTCAGTACTTGTGTAGCACGGGCTTAGTTGCTCCGAGGCACATGGTATCCTCTCAGACCAGGGATCAAACCCGGGTCCTCTGCATTGGCAGGTAGCTTATTTACCACTGCACCACCAGGGAAGTTCTACTCAGTGGCTTTTAACTGGGCGCTATGTATGTTAATACACTTCCAGACAAAATTGGGGTCATCAACCAAGAACTAGGAGATCTGAAAACCAGGAGAGACCACCCCAAACTTCTCTGGACTCGCTGAAGAAGTGGATGGACCCAACAGACCCTTCCTGAAATACCAAGGCCAGAATGTCCAAAACACAGTATAGGGCCTGCATTACTCCATCCTGCATTCCCCTCAGGGTGCACTGTCGCTGGGCCACTTCAGTGAGTAATAAGCTTGGTCCTTGAAGAATGGAATGTCAAGCCATTTTTCTCCTTAGAAGACTTAGTATGAAGTAGCCCTTTCTAAGAGTTGTGTGTTTCACATTCTAGCTTGTCATCCATACACAAAGCCAGTTCTTGTTTACTCAAACTGCTTAAATTAATTCTAGTTGCAGGAATATTCATGGGTTCAGCTAGTACACCACATCCAGCCCCACCCCACCAGCCCCCCCACATCAACCCCCACCCAACTGCAACCTGGACAGCAGACCAGGTTTCAATTCCCAGGCCTCTGAATCACTGCAGCCTCAGCAGCAGGACTCCAAGTACAGTTTGTTTCAGTCATGTCCGACTCTTTGTGACCCCATGGACTGCAGCACGCCAGGCCTCCCTGTCCATCACCAACTCCCAGAGTTTACTCAGACTCATTGTGTCAGTGATGCCATCCAACCATCTCATCCTCTGTCGTTGGACATGCAGGACTCCAAATGTTATGCCAAAACCTTTCTTTCCATTGTGACTATCCCACAGAATTTTAAGGTTTTATTAAAAGTGGTACAGTTACTTAAACTAATGAGCAATCAATGGTACGACACAAGACGTGAGAGACCCTCAAGTACTACTTAACCCTGACAAGACACCTCTGGATCCAAAGGGAGGAACAAGCAGGTAGGTGTACGCTCTGCCCGACCCCGCCCCTCTCACGTCCAGACGCAGGCCTGTGTCCTAGGCTCTGACCCTCATTCTCCCTTTCCTTTGGAACCTACCGCTTGGAGGTCTCTGCTGTCTCCACTCAGACGTGAGTTTACAGCAATTCCTGAAGCTGAAACTTGGTAGGTGCGGTTGCCCCGGGAATAGTGAGGTACTGGTTTTTGCTTTAGTCTTGTTAAGGTCCACACATAGGGTCCCGTCTACTCCATATCTCTGGTCTCAGGTCACTTAGGGCCTTCCTAATGCCCAGCCTTTCCTCCCCAAGTAAATTCAATTTTTACCTTGAGAGGCATGTGGTCTAATTTCCTTTCAGTGTAAAATCCTGAGGTAACATATATCGTGCATGAAATATATAGTCATTTATAGGGGGAAAGTCATTATACTTGAGACATGGCACTTGATTATTTTGTTAATATACCAAAACTCTTGTTCAGGAACTAGCTTAGAATTTGATCTTTGCAACTGGTGGTGGAGCTGGAGTTCTTTCTCGATTGTTAGGGAGATGTATTACTGTCCTTTTCTGGTTTATATGACCAGCGTAATAAATTGACTACAGAGACTCTTCATTTTAGGAGATAATTTTCAGTGATGCTGGTTACTGGTATGAACTCTAGAATCAAAGAAAAATATAAAGTGATCTCTCTGCTCAGACATTTCTGACTGAGACCCCATGAAGTGTAGCCCAGCAGGCTGCTGTGTCCATGGGATTACCCAGGCAAGAGCACTGGAGTGGGTTGCATTTCCTAATCCTGGGGATCTTCTGACTCAGGGATAAAACTCCCATCTCTTGCATCTCCATTAGCAGGAGGATTATTACCACTAAGCCACCTGGGAAGCCTCTTTGATCTGATACTTGTTTTTTTATTTGAATTAAAGAAGTGAGAGTTTTGGGTGGTAGTTTTCCAGTCAATGAGAGTCAGTGTGGATAATGCTGAATTATGGATTGCTGACAGGGGCTATGGAAAGTGGTGTGTAATGGTGGGGAAATATCTTAAGCAATCGGAGAATCTGAAGACAGTTGAGGGATAATTTTAGCTTTTTTGTATCAAGGTTGACTGTCAGTGCTACACTAAACCTAAGATGATTATGTGGGGCAGGTGGACAAGGAGCAGTTAGCTTCAAGTAATGAGGCCTGGTTATTTGTGGGAATGTTGTCAGTGGAATTCCTGCCTGCAATAGTAGATATGGTTATCTGAGTTAAATTCACCCATTCCAGTCCATTTTAGTTCGCTGATTCCTAGAATGTCGACAATTCACTCTTGCTATCTCCTGTTTCACCACTTCCAATTTGCCTTGATCCATGGACATAACATTCCAGGTTTCTATGCAATATTGCTCATTACAGTATCAGACCTTGCTTCTATCACCAGTCTCATCCAAAACTGGGTGTTGTTTTTTCTTTGGCTCCATCCCTTCATTCTTTCTGGACTTATTTCTCCACTAATCTCCAGTAGTATATTGGGCACCTACTGACCTGGGGAGTTCCTCTTTCCGTATCCTATCATTTTGCCTTTTCATACTGTTCATGGGCTTCTTAAGGCAAGAATACTGAAGTGGTTTGCCATTCCCTTTTTCAGTGGACCACATTCTGTGAGACCTCTCCACCATGATCCGCCTGTCTTGGGTGGCTCCACAGGGCATGGTTTAGTTTCACTGAGTTAGACTAGGCTGTGGAATCCCTTCAAAGAAATGGAGTAGCCATCATGGTCAACAAGAGAGTCCAAAATGCAGTTCAGTTCAGTTCAGTCACTCTTTAGTGTCCGACTCTTTGCGACCCCATGGATCGCAGCACTCCAGGCCTCCGTGTCCATCACCATCTCCCAGAGTTCACTCAGACTCACGTCCATCGAGTCCGTGATGCCATCCAGCCATCTCATGGTCAGTCGTCCCCTTCTTCTGCCCCCAATCCCTCCCAGTATCAGAGTCTTTTCCAATGAGTCAACTCTTCGCATGAGGTGGCCAAATTACTGAAGTTTCAGCTTTAGCATCATTCCTTCCAAAGAAATCCCAGGGGTGATCTCCTTCAGAATGGACTGGTTGGATCTCCTTGCAGTCCAAAGGACCCTCAAGCGTCTTCTCCAACCCCACAGTTCAAAAGCATCAATTCTTCGGCACTCAGCTTTCTTCACAGTCCAACTCTCACATCCATACATGACCACTGGAAAAACCATGGCCTTGACTAGACGGACCTTAGTCGGCAAAGTAATGTCTCTGCTTTTGAATATGCTATCTAGATTGGTCATAACTTTTCTTCCAAGGAGTAAGCGTCTTTTAATTTCATGGCTTCAGTCACCATCTGCAGTGATTTTGGAGCCACCCAAAATAAAGCCTGACACTGTTTCCCCATCTATTTCCCATGAAGTGATGGGACCAGATGCCACGATCTTCGTTTTCTGAATGTTGAGCTTTAAGCCAAATTTTACTCTCCTATTTCACATTCATCAAGAGGCTTTTTAGTTCCTCTTCACTTTCTGCCATAAGGGTGGTTTCAGTACTTGGATGCAATCTGAAAAATGACAGAATGATCTCTGTTCACTTCCAAGGCAAACCATTCAGTCTCACGGTGATCCAAGCCAATGCCCCAACTAGTAATGCTGAAGAAGCTGAAGTCGAACGGTTCTATGAAGACCTACAAGACCTTTTAGATCTAACACCCCCAAACGATGCCCTTTTCATTATAGGGGACTGGAATGCAAAACGAGGAATCCAAGAAACACCTGGAGTAACAGGCAAATTTGGCTTTGGATTATGGAATGAAGCAGGCAAAGACTAATAGAAGAGTTTTGCCAAGAAAATGCAGTGGTCATAGCAAACACCCTCTTCCAGCAACACAAGAGAAGACTCTACACATGTGCATCACCTTATGGTCAACACTGAAATCAGATTGATTATATTCTTCGCAGGCAAAGATGCAGAAGTTCTATACAGTCAACAAAAACAAGACCAGGAGCTGACTGTGGCTCAGATCATGAACTCCTTATTGCCAAATTCAGACTGAAATTGAAGAAAGTTGGGGAAACCACTAGACCATTCAAGTATGAGCTAAATCTATATCTTATGATTATACAGTGGAAGTGAGAATTAGATTTAAGGGACTAGATCTGATAGAGTGTCTGATGAACTACGGACAGAGGTTCATGACATTGTATGGGAGACAGGTATCAAGACCATCCCCATCGAAATGAAATGCAAAAAAGCAAAACGGCTGTCTGGGGAGGCCTTACAAATAGCTGTGAAAAGAAAAGAAGTAAAAAGGAAAGAAGAAAATGAAAGATATAAGCATTTGCATGCAGAGTTCAAAAAAATAGCAAGAAGAGACAAGAAAGCCTTCCTCAGCAATCAATGCAAAGAAATAGAGGAAAAGAACAGAATGGGAAAGACTAGAGATCTCATCAAGAAAATGAGAGATACCAAGGGAAAATTTCATATAAAGATGGTCACAATAAAGGACAGAAAT
>SJYD01056365.1:23278-33622 GCA_006408635.1 Nanger granti | reverse complement strand
CCCCTCCCCAAGGAGGCCTGTTGGCCTAGGTCATAAGGAAAGGCAGGAGAGGAGCTGAGGCCACGAAGGTGCCTGTGCTGTACCCCAGGCACCCACAGCCTGCTCCTTCCCTGGCAGTAAGCCTAGCAGCTAGGCAAGTTTGGGCATGGCTCGCCCAGGTCAGACCAGACTCGTGCCTGGGTCTCTGGCAGATCGGCCTCTGAACAGAGCTGGAGCTCTGCCGTGCTGGAGGCACACTAGTGGCTTCCCCGTCAGGGCTTGCAGATGCACGCCTCTGGCTTTACTCTTCTTCCCCAGAGGAGGGTAGTTTCCTCACATGCTGTGCACTTGGCTACCAGGCGGCGGTGCCAGCGCGCCTTCCAGTGGTCTGGGCTTAGGGGCTGGAGCCTTGAGTTGGGCCTTTGGGCGGGAGCCCAGACACGCAGGGGTGGGCCTAAACCACCTGTACACGCCTCTGTTGGCTAGGAGAGCACTAGGGACCAACTTTGGTCAAGCTGTTTCTGGTTGCCAACAGAGCACCCCCTTCCCCGTTGTGGCTCTCCACACCCAGCCAGGGGCCCTGGAAGCCTGGTACTCTATATTCACACTAGTGGCTTCCCCATCAGGGCTTTCAGATGCATGCAGCTGGCTTCCTCAAATACCCCGTGGAGGCTCGCTTCCCTGCAAGCAGTGGACTCGGCTTCCAGTCGGGGGGACAGCGCACCTCCTGAAAGTCTGGGCTCAGGGGCTGGTTCTCCTTAGCTCGGGCTGTGGGCAGGACCCCAGACCCGCAAGGGCGGGCCAAAACCACTAGCACACTTCTCTGCTGCCTAGGAGAGCCCTAGGGACCCACGTATGGCAGCCCCTTGCCGGGGAGGCATGGAGTCCACTCTCCGAATTGAACACAGCAAACCCCATCCAGGACCCCTTATCCCGTTCTCTCCGCGCAGCGCTGGATCTGTGCAGCCAAGCAACCGGTGGAGAAGCCATCCAGTATAACTTGCTTTCATTCTGTCGAGTTCGCACTTTTGGAGTCCATGGCAGTATGGAAACCACTGACTCCTAAGGAGTCCAGGGGTCCTAGGTCCCTAGTCCCTCAAGGAGGCCTGGGGTCTTAGGTTGCAAGGCAAGGCAATAGAGGAGCTGAGCACTGGAAGGCCCCAGTGCTCTCCCCGGGTCGCACACAGCAGCTCCTTCCCGGTCAGTAAGCCTAACAGCTAGGGAAGTCTGGGCAAGTCTTCTATGTGAAGGTGAGTTTCCCCAGCAATTAGGGTCATCAGCCCTATTGCCACCCCCTTGGAGCAAGTAGGGTCATCAGCAGTGTGATAGCCCCCAGCCCCTAACCCCCACCTAAGGAAGCCTTAGGTCCTAGGTTGCAAGGCAATGCAGGAGCAGAGCTCAGGCACGGAAGGCCCATGTGCCATCTGCCAGAACCCCACAGACTGCTCCTTCCTGGGCAGAAAATCTAGCTGCTAGGCAAGTCTGGGCAAGACTCGCCCAGGGCAGAGCAACCTGGTGCCAGGGGCTCTGCCAGAGTGGCCTCTGAGGAGAGCTGCAGCTCTGCTGTTCTTGAGTTGCACTCGTGCCTTCCCTATCAGGGCTTGCAGATGCAATCAGCTGGGCTGCCTCAACCTCCCCGAGGAGGCTTGCTTCCCGCATGCAGTGCACTCGGCTTCCAGGTGAGGACAGCAGCATGATCCTGGAGGTCTGGACTCGAGGTCTGGTTCCCCTGACTGTGTCTGCGTGTGGGACCCAGACACGCAGGGGCATGCCCTTAGCACTCGTTCACATCTCTGATGGCTAGAGACCGCTAGGGACCCACATATATCAGGCCCTTGCCGGGGGCAAACGAAGCCACTCTCTCCTGCTGTGGTGCTTCACACCCCAATCAAGGGCCTTGGGAGCCCGATGCTCTTTGTGAGGCGCTGGGTTTGTGCGGCGAAGCAACTGCTGGAGAAGCCATCCACTTGCCCTTGGTTTCCCTCTGACAGAGCTCTCACTCTAGGAGGCCTTGGCAGTGAGGAAACCACCGGCGCCTAACCTCTCATCAAGGAAATCCCGGGCCTAGGTCACAAGGCAAGGCAGGCACAAAGCTCAGGCTAGGAAAGCATATGTGCCATTTGCCAGATACCCACAGACTGCTCGTTCCCGGGCAGTAAGCGTAACACCTAGGCAAGTCTAGGGAAGTCTCGCCCAGCCTGAGCAGCCTCATGCCCAGTTCTCTCACAGATCTGCCTCTGAACAAAGCTGGAGCTCTGCCATTCTGGAGGCACACTGCTGCCTTCCCCCTCAGGGCTTGCAGATGCATGCAGCTGGGCTACCTGGACTTCCCTCAAGGAGGCTACTCCCCTGCATGCAAGCTGTGGGTGGGAGACCAGTCACACAGGGATGGGCCCAAAGCACCTGTGCACTCCTATGTCTGTCAGGCCATTACCGGTGCAAATGGAGCTCCCCTGTTCTGGTTGTGGTGCTACACAACCCACTCAGGGGTTCTGGGAGCATGGCGCTCTCCGTGCTGAGCAGGGTCTCTGTGGCCAAGCAACCTCTGGAGAAGCCAATCTGTTGCCCTTGCCTTCCCTCTGACAGAGCTCTCACTGCTGGATCCCTTGGCAGTGAGGAAGCCACAGGCCTCTAACCCCTGCCGAAGGAGGCCTGGGGGCCTCGGGCACAAGGCAAGGCAGGAGCGGAGCTCAGAACAGAAAAGAGCCTGTGCCTCTCCTAGCCGCCCACGCCTGCTCCTTCCCCAGCAGTAAGCCTAGCAGCTAGGCAAATCTGGACAAGTCTCTCCAAGGGTAAAGATGCCTCGGGTTCGGGGCTCTACATGATTAGCCTCGGAGCAGAGCTGCAGCTATGCCGTGCTGCAGGTGCACTCAGGCCTTCCCCATCAGGGCTTGTAGATGCACGCAGCTGGGCAGCCTCAACTTCCCCGAGGCTCGCTTCCCACCATGCAGTGCACTCGGTTTCCATGTGGGAGGTGCCATCTCGACTTTTGGAGTTCTGGGCTCAGGGGCTGGTTCCTCTGAGCTGGGGCTGTGGGCGGCAGACCAGACACGCAGGGGCGGGCCAAACCACGTGCACACGTGTCTCTTGGCTAGCAAAGCCTTAGGAACGCACGTCTGCCAGGCCCTCGCCTGGGGCGAACGGAACCCCCCCTCCTCCCCCCCGTCTAGGGTTGCGATTTGTAATGCTTGGAGGACCGCACTCTGAAAATGACACTCAGGGACAGACTCTAGTGTACTGGCAGATTATCATCTAACTGCGCAGTTTTATAATTCTCAGGGAATAGAGCATAAGGCAGAGTTGCACTTAGCCCTTCCATAGAAACATGAAAGCAATCAAGCAAAAATACTGTTCCCATTTTGCAACACATAGCATAGCCTTGGGGAAACACTAAAGGGTAACTTATCAGGAGACAGCAGTCCTTGCTCTCAGAAACAGGTTGTCAGAAGGAAGCCTTTGAACGCCTCAAGGTCGGATGTATAAACCTTCCTTATCCGTTCCCAGCCTCAGGCATTCGGTGAACGTTCAGAACCCTTTGTTACGCCTGTTCTGAAAGTTTTTTGTTGAATTACGTCACCGGGATTCTTGGCCTCCGGAGGAGAGGAATTCAATCCTGAGCCAGAGACGAGGCTTGATTGCTCAGAGCTTTGGTGTAACAGTTCGATTAAAGTCTGAAGTAGACAGAGAAAGCTTCTGACATAGGCATCAGAAGGGGGCAGAAACAGTATCCCCCTGCTAGTCTTTCGCTGGAAGAAGGGCAAAGCACCAACAAATAGTTTCATTTCCATCGATTAGAGGAACAATATCAGAGTATAACATACTGGTTTATCAAGTAGGTTCTGAGCCCCAAAGGCGGAACCGACTTGACGACAGAGTTTGGGGTCAATGCATAGTACATTAGCATAGCTTAAGATCAACATTTCCATAAGAAAAAGGCAATGGTTAACTTCAAGTGAAACCAGGTGTCATCATGGCAACAGAGAACTTTCAGAGAAACCTCTTTTTCAATGTGGATAGAGAAGGAAACAATCGCTAGTTTTTTCCTCCTGCCGCTTAAGAGAGATCAAATGTCTGACACTTGCAGGCTATTTCCTCCGTTTGGAGACCCCTGGCCTTACCGGCTGTTACCCTCTCAGTTCCAGCTTCCGACCTTGGTCGTGAGTGGAGCAAATACATTTTCCGTATTTGCTCAAAGCCTTCCAGCTTCTCCACATTTCCTCCCTTTTTCCTCAAGACAAAGACTTCTCAGCCATGGTTACTCCTGCTTTTTGGGCGGCGGTGGCTCGAGCACGTCACCTTTGGAATCCTAGAAGAACAATACCAAAGAAGAAACAGATCAGCGCCTAAGAAGCCGTCGCGTATGGGGTACCCAATGTTTTGGACTGAGAAAGGAAGTACTAGCGGAGAGTGTATTCTAGAAGTCAGTGTTCTATAACACAGGGGGAGTGCTGCTGAAGGTAGACGTGATTCGTATTTGTTGATCTCTCTGAGCTTGTTGGACCCAGAGATCATGAGAAGCCTTTCTCCAAGCAGTCATGAGATCATGATTTTGCATAGAATTATATAATGCCATTCCAGAAACTGTATCAACAGTTACAGTGGACATAATACCCACTCTGGTAGCTATGATCCAGGCAATAACACGTTTGCTTCTTTTTAGGGATTCTCTCAGAACATATGGAATCTGACCAAGGTTCAAAAATCTGAACTGGAACCCACGAATCAGTCCTTTGCCGGAAAAAAATCATTGTCTTTAGTAACATTCGTTGGTACACTATGAACTAACGACACTCAGTAGAGGACAGCAAAAGCGAAAAGATAGGGCGCGATTACACAAGCATGAATATAACCAGTATAATTATACTCAATAGTGGAATTCTGTGGAATGGAAACATGTGCATGAGCATACGAGATGCTAAACCGGGACAAGCAAGCAGGAATTTTCCAAAGATGCCAGTGCCTATTGGTTTCTTTTATCACAGTAGAAAGTGCTGCAGTAACGTTGGTATTCCCAAAGCCACTTGTTCTGGTGTTTGCTTTTCTATTAAGTGGGGGCACATGAGGTAATAGCAATCAATAACTGAGCAAATCTGTCACCCTTTGGTAAATACAAGCGGTGAGTCCCGTGGAACATGATTGCAGTTTGACCCGCGTAATCTTTATCAATGATCTCAGTGTGTACAATTATGTCGCACATGGTGTTGTTCTTTTGTTCCAATAGGAGGCCTAGAATCGTTTTTCGTATAGGGCCAAAATAATCCAGTAAAGAATTTCATAGGATTATTTACCCTGAATAATTTCTTATATCGAGGAGTAGGAATGTCTATACATGTGTTATGTCTGGTAGCCGCTGTTAATTTGGAAAGTTCTAGTTTCCCAAAGGAGGTGTCTGAGTGGGTAAAGCATCACCTTGTTTATCCAGTTTAGAGCGGCACTCAGTCAGCCATTGATTCCCCTTTTTACATCTTGGGCAGAGCCCGGGGGGCTCAGTTTTACTAGCCCCTCTTTTGTCAGGAGAAAGACCCGTTTGCCGAGGCAAAGTGACACTGCTTCCGCGTGTGTCCTGGCTGGCCGCAGTTAAAGCATTTCACTTGAGACTTTGGGGAAACGCTGACGGTTTCTAAAGTGGCTATTTTAGTTTATGTTGAACTGTCCCCACATCCCTGAAAGTAGCCTGACAAACTTCATTATCATTATTAAAGGCTAATTTTCTCCAAAGGATTTCTCGGAAAAATGCATCATTAAGACTGTGCTCAATGGCTTCCTTCAATTGATCAAAAAATTGAGTATAGTTTCAGCTGGTCCTTGCAATATTTTTACAAACGGTCCATCGTAGGTGGAACTGTCGATTTTAGCCCTTCTCTGATAGCTACTTCCTTAATCGAGTATAACATGGGCGGCTGCCCAAATTTAACTGTGCAGCACTTTTAGCCATATCTCTGGTGCCTGTGAGAATTTTCAATATCGTCCCTGCTTGACAGTTCTCACAAGGGAAATTTGGCTTTATCTGTCACCCACATTTGCCACTGTAGTAGCTATTGTGGAGTCATAAGCGTTTTAAGCACTGTAAACAACTCTGCATGAAGCCATTGATTCGCCTAACCCCTGAGAAATTCCATACGGTAATGTACATGCCTTTTTGAATTGCGTGAGCAAAGCAAAATCAAGTGATCGCCACTGATTATGTCCAGGTTGAGGATTATTCCATCGGACCGGAAAAGCCCAGGCTCAAAGAGGCATTTCCCGAGGAGGAATGCTAGGAAATAGGGTAGCAGTAGCAGCGTTGCAGTGGAGGGAAAGGCCAGCGTTAGAAGCTTGTTTATATGAGCTCGGGAAAAGCAAGGGAAAGGCGGATCAGGGACCTTTGGCGAAGTTGAGTGTTTCCTTCCTGTTTTAGCACTTGGAAATCTTGTTTGTCCGTAATCTGCTCTAACATGACATTTGACCGATTTTAAAGTTCTGAGCCTCTAGTGGACTGACAGTTTCTTATCTAACTGCGCAGTTTTAGATTTCTCAGGGAATAGCGCATAAGGCAGACTTGCACCTAGCCATTCCAGATACACATGAAAGCATTCAAGCAGAAAATACCGTTCCCATCGCCCAAGACATGCACATGTCTCTGCTTGCTAGGAGCGTGCTAGGGAATCCACGTCTCTCAGGCCATGACCAGGGGCGAACGGAGGCCCACTCTCCAGGTGTGGCGCTGAACACCTAGCCAGGGGCCCTAGAAGCCTGGTGCTCTTCATGAGGTTTTGGGTCTGTGCAGACAAGCAACTGCTGGAGAAGCCATCCAGTTGCCCTTGCTTTCCCTCTGACAGAGCTTTCAGTGCTGGATCCCTTGGAAGTGAGGAAGCCACAGGCCTCTAATCCCTGCCAAAGGAGGCCTCGGGGCCTCAGTCTCAAGGCAAGGCAGGAGCGGAGCTCAGGCCAGAAAAGCGTCGGTCCCTCTCCTAGCTGCCCGCAGCCTGCTCCTTCCCTAGCAGTAAGCGTAGCAGCTAGGCAAATCTGGAAAAATCTCGCCGAGGGCTGAGGCTGCCTCGTGCCTGGGGCTCTACCAGATCGGCCTCGGAGAAGAGCTGCAGCTCTGCCGTGCTGCAGGTGCCCTCGGGCTTTCCCTTCAGGGCTTGTAAACGCACGCAGCTGGGCAGCCTCAACTTCCCCAAGGAGGCTCGCTTCCCCGCATGCAGTGCACTCATCTTCCAAGCGGGGGCGCCAGCTTGCCTCCTGGAGTTCTGGGCTCAGGGGCTGGTTCCCTGAGCTGGGGCTGTGGGCGGGACACCAGACACGCAGGGGCATGCCCCAACCGCTTACACACATCTCTGTTGGTGAGGACAGCACTAGGGATCCATGTATGTCAGGCCCTTGTCGGGAGGGTGGGGGGAAGGAGACCCCTTCTCTGGTTGTGGCGCTGCACACTTTACCCCGGGATCCCTTGGAGCTCGGTGCTCTCCGTAAGGCGCTGTGTCTGTGCGGCCATTCATCTGCTGGAGAAGCCATCCAGTTGCCCCTGCCTTCCCTCTGAAAGAGCTCTCACTCCTGGAGCCGTTGGCAGTGTGGAAGCCACTGGTCCCTAAGCTCTCCTCTAGGAGGCCTGGCGGCCTAGGTTGCAAGGCAATGCAGGAGCAGAGCTCAGGCCAGAGAAGCACCCGTGCCGTCCCCTAGTCCCCCGCAGCCTGCTCCTTCTCCAGCAGTAAACCTAACTGCTAGGCAAGTCTGGGCAAGGCTCGCCCAGGGCAGAGCAGCCTCGCCACCCCTGACTCTTCCCGAACGGCCTCTGAGCAGAGCTGGAGCTCTGCCGTGCTGGAGGCACACTACTGCCTTCCCATCAGGGCTTGCAGATGCATGCATCTGGGCAGCCTGGACTTCCCTCAAGGAGGCTCGCTTCCCTGCATGCGGTGCACTCATCTTCCAAGCGGGGGCGCCAGCTTGCCTCCTGGAGGTCTGGGGTCAGGGGCTTGGGACCCTGAGCTAGGGTTGTTGGTGGGAGCCCAGTCACGCCGGGGTGGGCCCAAAGCACGTGTGCACTCCTATGCTGGCTAGGAGAGCATTAGGGACCCACGTTGTCACGCCACTGCTGGTGGCAAACGGAGTGCCCCCGCTCTGGTTGTGGTGCTACCCAACTCAGCCAGTGGCTCCGGGAACCTGGCGCTCTCCGTGTGGGGCAGGGTCTCTGTGGCCAAGCAACCTCTGGAGGAGCCATCCATTTGCCCTTGCCTTCCCTTTGACAGAGCTCTCACTGCTGGAGCTCTTGGCAGTGAGGAAGCCACAGGCCTCTAACCCTGCCGAAGGAGGCCTGGGGGCCTCGGTCGCAAGGCTAGGCAGGAGCGGTGCGAGGCCACAAAGGCACCCGTGCCATCCTCCAGTTGCCCAGAGCCTACTCCTTCCCGGGCAGTAAGCCTATCAGCCAGGCAAGTCTGGGCAAGCCTCGCCCAGGCAGAGCAGCCTCGCGCCCCTGACTCTTCCCGATTGGCCTCTGAGCAGAGCTGGAGCTCTGCCCTGCTGGAGGCGCAGTCAGCCTTTTCCATCAGGCCTTAGAGACGCAAGCAGCTGGTCTGCCTTGACTTCCCCCAGGAGGGTCGCTTCACTGCATGAAGTTGTCTTGTCTTCCAGTCGGGGGCGCCAGCACGCTTCCTGGAGTTCTGGGTCAGGGGCTGCTTCCCCTGAGCTGGGGCTGTGGGCGGCAGACCAGACACGCAGGGGTAGGCCAAACCACCCGCACACATCTCTCTTGGCTAGGAGAGCCTTAGGAACGCATGTCTGTCAGGCCCTTGCCTGGGGCGAACGGAGCCTTCCCCTCCCCACCCCCCGTCTAGGGTTGCGCTCTGTAATGCTCTGAGGGCCACACTCTGAAAATGACACTCAGGGACAGACTCTAGTGTACTGGCAGTTTAAGTGCGCAGTTTTATAATTCTCAGGGAGTAGAGTATAAGTCAGAGTTGCACTTAGCCCTTCCCTAGAAACATGAAAGCATTCAAGCAAAAATACTGTTCCCATTTTCCAACACATGGCATAGCCTTGGTGAAACACTAAAGGGAAACTTATCATGAGACAGCAGTCCTCTCAGAAACAGGTTGTCAGAAGGAAGCCTTCGAACGCCTCAAGGCCGGGTGTATAACCCTTCGTTATCCGTTCCCAGCCTCAGGCATTCGGTGAACATTCATAACCCTTTGTTACGCCTGTTCTGTAAGGTTATTGTTGAATTACGTCGCCGGGATTCTTGGCATCCGGAGGAGAGGAATTCAGTCCTGACGAGGCTGGATCGCTCAGAGCTTTTGGGTAACAAAGTTTTATTAAAGTATGAAGCAGATAGAGAAGGCTTCTGACATAGGCATCAGAAGGGGGCAGAAATCGTATCCCCCTGCTAGTCTTTAGCTGGAAGAAGGGCAAAGCACCAACAAAGAGTTTCATTTACATAGATTAGAGGAACAATATCAGTGTATAACATACCGGTTCATCAAGTTGGTTCTGAGCCCCTAAGGCGGAACCGACTTGAAGACAGAGTTTGCGGTCAATGCATAGTACATTAGCATAGCTTAAGATCAACATTTCCATAAGAAAAAGGCAATGGTTAACTTCAAGTGAAACCAGGTGTCGTCATGGCAACAGAGTATTTGAAGAGAAACCTCTTTTTCAATGGGGATCGAGAAGGAAACAATAGCGCTCGTTTTTTCCTCCTGCCTCTTAAGAGAGATCAAAGGTCTGACACTTGCAGGCTATTTCCTCCGTTTGGAGACCCCTGGCCTTCCCGCCTGTTACCCTCTCAGTTCCAGCTGCCAACCTTGGTCGTGAGTGGGGCAAATACATTTCAGTATTTGCTCAAAGCCTTCCAGCTTCTCCACATTTCCTCCCTTTTTCCTCAAGACAAAGACTTAGCCATGGTTACTCCCGCTTTTGGGGCGGCGGTGGCTCGTGTACGTAACGTTTGGAATCCTAGAAGAACAATACCAAAGAAGAAACAGATCAGCGCCTAAGAAGCCATCGCGTATGGGGTACCCCATTTTGGGGGTTTAGAAAGGAAGTACCAGTGGAGAGTGTATGCTAGAAGTCAGTGTTGTATAGCACAGGGGGAGTGCTGCTGAAGGTAGACGTGATTTGTATTTGTTGATCTATCCTTTCTCCAAGCAGTCATGAGATCATGATTTTGCATAGAATTATATAATGCCATTCTGGAAACTGTATCAACAGTTACAATGGAAATAATACCCACTCTGGTGGCTATAATCCAGGCCATAAAACGTTTGCTCCTTTTTAGGGATTCTCTCAGAACATATGGAATCTGACCAAAGTTCAAAAATCTGAACTGGAACCCACGAATCAGTCCTTTGCCGGACTAAAAAATCATTGTCTTTAGTACCATTCATTGGT
>SJYD01056365.1:10055-22892 GCA_006408635.1 Nanger granti | reverse complement strand
ATCACAGTAGAAAGTGCTGCAGTAACGTTGGTATTCCCAAAGCCACTTGTTCTGGTGTTTGCTTTTCTCTTAAGTCGGGGCACATAAGGTCATAGCAATCAATAACTGAGCAAATCTGTCACTCTTTTGTAAATACAAGTTGTGAGTCTCATGGAAGATGATTGCAGTTTGACCCGTGTAATCTTGATCAATGATCTCAGTATGTCCAGTTATCTCGCACAGGGTGTTGTTCTTTTGTTCCAATAAGAGGCCTAGAATAGTTGTTCGTATAGGGCCAAAATAGCCAGTGAAGATTTTCATAGGATCATTTACCATGAATAATTTCTGATCTCGGGGAGTAGGAATGTCTAGACATGTGTTATGTCTGCTAGCCGCTGTTAATTTGGTAAGATTTGGTTGTCCTGCTCATTTAACGGGGATAGAGGAGAGCCCCTGTTCTAGTTTCCCAAAGGAGGTGTCTGAATGGGTAAAGCATCACCTTGTTTATCCAATTGAGAGCGGCACTCAGTCAGCCAGTGATTCCCTTTTGACATCTTGGGCAGAGCCCGGGGGGGCTTAGTTTTACTAGCCCCTTTTTTGTCAGGAGAAAGACCCGTGTGCCGAGGCAAAGTGACACTGCTTCCGCATGTGTCCTGGCTTGCCGCAGTTAAAGCATTTCACTTGAGACTTTGGGGAAACGCTGAAGGTTCTAAAGTGGCTGCTTTAGCTTTATGTTGAATTGTCCCCACATTCCTGCAAGCTTTCATGTATTTCAGAACTTCTCTTTGCCCCCTAAGGGGTCTGAGAGTAGCCTGACAATCTTCATTAGCATTATAAAAGGCTAATTGTTTCACAAGGATTTCTCGGAAAGATGCATCCTTAAGACTGTGCTCAATGGCCTCCTTCAGTTTATCAATCAATTGAGTACAGTTTTCAGCTGCTCCTTGCAATAGTTTTACCAAAGTTCCATCCGAGGTGGAACTGTCGATTTTAGCTCATGCTCTGATAACTACTTCCTTAATCTAGTATAACGTGGGCGGCTGCACAAATTGAACTGCGCAGCAGTTTTAGCCATAGCTCTGGTGCCGGTGAGAATTTTAAAATTTAGTCCCGTAGCGATTCCCTTGCTTTCCAGTTCTCACAAGATAAATTTGACTTTATCCGTCACCCACATTTGCCATTGTAGTAGCTGTTGTGGAGTCATAAGCGTTTCAAGCACTGTCAAACACTCTGCATGAAGCCATTGATCAGCCTAAGCCCTAAGAAATTCCATACAGTAATGTACATGCCTTTTGGAATTGCGCGAGCAAAGCAAAATCAGGTGATTGCCATTGATTATGTCCAGGTTGAGGATGATCCAATCGGACCGGGAAAGCCCCTGCACAAAGAGGCATGTCGCGAGGAGGAATGCTAGGAAATACGGGAGCAGTAGCAGCAGCGGAGAGCGTTGTAGCAGGCGGAAAGGCCAGCGTTAGAGGCTGGTTTATATGAGCTCGCGAAAAGCAAGGGAAAGGCGGATCAGGGACCTCTGGCAAAGTTGATTGTTTCATTGCTTTTTGAGCACCTGTAAAACTTGTTTGTCCGGAATCTGCTCTAACATGACATTTTAGGGATTTCAAAGCTCCCAGAGATCTTTCTCTTCTAATTCACATTCGCGCAGGGATCCAACAGTTTCAACCTTTACATCTCCACCCGAGCCATCTAATTGTTCCATAATGGCCCGTCAAAGAGACAAAGTTACCCACCATTGTTGGGGGCGATTCTTGCCCCCTGTTGACAAGCTTTTAGAAGATTGTTTTTGACTCTGGTCTAAGTTTGGAAATCTAAGGTTCCTTCCTCCAGGAACCATGAGATGCTATTCATCTTCTCCCTGGTAACAGCTATTGAACTGCCCTTCAGGCAGATTCACCCCGTAATGTTTTCAAGAGATGATGCACGAGAACAATAGGAATCTTATTTTTTTTACTTGTCCATCATGCTTACCTCACTTCTGCAAGAGTGCGGCCCTTTTTCAAAATCAGGCTGCTGCTTCCAACCCCACGTTGGGCGCCATCTGTAAGGCTTGGAGAACCGCACTCTGACCAGAACACTCAGGGAAAGCCTCTAGTGGACTGACAGTTGATTATCTAACTGCGCAGGTTTAGAATTCTCAGGGAATAGAGCATAAGGCAGACTTGCACGTAGCCATTCCAGATACACATGAAAGCATTCCAGCAGAAAATACCGTTCCCATCGCCCAAGACAAAGCAGAGCTTTGGTGAAACTCTAAAGAGAGTCTGATCATCAGACAAGAGTCCTTGCTCTCAGAAACAGGTGGTAGGAAAGAAGCCTTCCAACGCCTCAAGGCCGGGTGTATAAGCCGTTCGTTATCTGTTCCCAGCCTCAGGCACTCGGTGAACGCTCATAACCCTTTGTTACGCTCGTTCCAGCTTCCAACCTTCGACATGAGTGGAGAAAGTACATTTTGTTAAAAGCTTTAAGTGATTTTCATCTTCCATTTGCTCCTGAAAAACTTCCCACTGAGTTTCCTATTTAGGTGCTCTTTTGGGACGACAAAGAAGAAACCCTTCAAAGGTCCAAATTAGACAAGATACTTTGAAAACTCAATGATGTTCAGAAGCTTTTGGGTGAGATGAACTGGTTACGTCCCGTGTTGGGGATCCTTACATATATCAATTGCGTCATTTGTTTTCTACCTTGGAAGGGGATGCTGCTCTAAGCAATAGAGGAATTACACTGGGTAGAGCATCATACGAATGCTAACGGTTGAAAGAAGGATTGCTTACTTATCTACAACAGGATCAACCTCTATATTTCATGGTGTTCCATACTCCCTAGTCTCCTACTGGAGTTATTGTTCAGTTTGCAGGGTTGATCGAGTGGGTATTTTTACCCAATAAGAACACAAAAAAGCTTACCACTTCTATGGATAGACTTGCTTTCCTCATTCTGAAAGGTCGAGGCCGCATTACCCAGTGAACAATCTTTACTCAACTTACTTTTCTTCCCAAATCTCGAATCGCTTCCAGTTTAATGAAAACTGGCAGATAGCTCTTGCTTCGTATTCAGGGCCGTTTTCGAGTCATGATCCTCAGTCTCAATGGATAGATTTTCTGCGAGATACATCAATGGTTTGTAAATCTCCTAGATCTAAGATTCCGGTTGAAGGGAAAAGTATGTTTATAGATGCTAATACAAATACTGCTGGCGATTGAACTGAGACTGCTTCTCAAGTGGTTCCACACTCCTTTTCTTCCATGCAGTCTGCTGAGCTTTGGGCCATTTGTCTGGCACGACAGGATATTTTCGATGTTCTTATTAATATTGTTTCTGATTCTAAATA
Source organism: Nanger granti (assembly GCA_006408635.1). Classification (NCBI taxonomy): domain Eukaryota; kingdom Metazoa; phylum Chordata; class Mammalia; order Artiodactyla; family Bovidae; genus Nanger; species Nanger granti. The sequence continues at coordinate 19,570 of SJYD01056365.1, read as the reverse complement.
TGCAGTATTTTCATGTATTCATCTTCCTGAAGCCACTCTATCATTAACTTTAAAAACCAATATAGATACCTTAGTTTTTTCCGGTTCAACAGTTATTACTCAGGCGACCAAACCCTGTCTCTTTTACTCAGCTTCGAGCTCCTTCTTCTCTCCCCGGACCATTATCGCAAGGAAAGGCAACTAGAGACGCCTTACATTATCCATTACCGTCTGCAACACAAGAACATTGCTTACATCATACGAATGCTAAAGGATTACAAATAACTGATTCGTTAACACGAAAACAAGCTCAAGCATTGCTCGTTCTTGTTCCATATGTGCACCATTGGTTTTGCCCTTTACCCCTCCTGGAGTAAATCCCAGAGAATGACAATCTAACCAAATCTGGCAAATGGATGATGTCTTTATTTCCTGATTCGGTAAACAGAGGTATGTTCATCATACTATAGAGACACTTATTCTCACTTTCAGTGGGCTACTGCTTTCAGTTCAGAAAAGGCTGACTCCGTTAGGACTCATTTGCTATTTTGTTTTGCTATTATGGGCAAACCTATAGAATTAAAAACTGATAATGCTCTTCATGTCAACCTGCTCAATTTTCTCCATTTTAGAACAGTATCATATTAAGCACACCTTGGGTATTCCTTATAGTAGTCAAGGGCAAGCTATAATTGAAAGAGCTAATCGTACTCTTCGTGAATATTTTGAAAAAAGAAGAAACGGGGAGAAGGGAGTGATATCACCAAGGGATGGATTAAATAAAGCACTCTTAATTTGTTGAGTGTCTGGGGAAAAGGGAAGATGACTCCAGCAGAACAGCATTTTGGCAATACAGAAAAGAAGACAAAAAGCCTTGAACATTCCCAGGTATGGTATAAGGATGAGATAAAGGGATGGATTCCAGCAGTTCTTCATTTTGGGGGCGAGGGTATGCTTTCATTTCTGTGAATGATTCCACGATCTGGGTTCCACTGAGATTGGTGAAGTTGCAGGATGAGCGACCCATTCGTGCGCCAGGTTCAGGAACTGTCCATGCAGAGGACCTTCATTTTGGCAACAAGAGGAGCAAATCTGCCAACATGGCTCGTTTCCCCACATGCTGTGCATTTGGCCGCACAGACACAGCACCGCACGGAGATGAGGCTCCGAGGTCTGCTGGATGGGGTATGCAGCACCACACCCAAAGGAGAGGGCTCTGTTCATTGCAGCAAGGGCCTGACAGATGTGGGTTCCCTAGCGCTCTCCTAACCAGCAGAGAAGAGTGCAGGTAGTTTGGGCCCACCCTGCGTGTCTGGGCACCCGCCCAAGAGCCCCAGCTCAGGTGAAACAGACGCTGAGCCCAGAACTCCAGGAGGCGCGCTGGCGCCGCTGCCTTGAAGCCGAGTGCACAGCATGCGTGGAAGCGAGCCTCCTCAGAGAAAGAGGAGGCAGCCCCATGCGTGCATCTGTAAACCCTGATGGGGAAGGCCCAAGCGGGCCTCCAGAAGAGCAAAGCTCCAGCAGTGCTCAGAGCCCCGATCTGGCAGAGCTGCGGCTGCAAGGCTGCTTTGCCCTAGGCGAGCCTTGCCCAGACTTGTCTAGCTGCTAGGCTTACTCCCCGGTTAGGAGCAGGCTGCGGACTGCCAGGGGAAGGCACGGGCGCCTTCCTGGCTTCAGATTGGAGCCTGCCTTGTTTGCGACCTAGGCCCCTAAGCCTCCTTGGGGAGGCTTCCACACTACTAAGGACTCCAGCAGTGAGAGCTCTGTCAGAGGGCAGGCAAGGGCAGCCTTTGCTTGGGCACATAGACACAACGCCACATGGAAAGTGCCAGGCTCCCAGAGCCCCTGGGTTTTGGTGTGCAGCGCCACACCAGCAGAGGATGGCTCCGATCACCCTGGCAAGGGCCTGACAGACATGGGTTCCCTAGCGCTCTCCTAGCCAGCAGAGACGTGTCCAGGTGGTTTGGGTGGGCCCCTGCCTGACCGGGCTCCAGCCCACAGTCCCACTTCAGGGGAACCCGCCCGTGAGCCCCAACCTCCAGGAGGTACGCTGGCGCCCCCGACTGGAAGCCGAGTGCACAGCATGCGGGAAAGTGAGCCTCCTCAGGGGAAGACCAGGCAGCCCATATGCGTAAGTCTGCAAGCCTGCTATGGAGACCCTAGTGCGCCTCCAGCACGGCACAGCTCCAGCTCTGCCCAAAGGCCCGACCTGGCAGAGTCAAAGGCGCAAGGTTGCTCTGAACCTCTGAACCGGGCTAACTTTGCCCAGACTGCCTGGATGCTAGGCTTACTGCCTGGGAAGGTGCAGATGCGGGCAACTGGGAAAAGGCACGAGCGCATTCTGGCCCCAGCCCCGCTCTGGCCTTGCCTTGTGACCTAGGCCAGCAGACCTCTTTGGGAAGGGGTTAGGGGCCGGTGGCTTCCACACTGCCAAGGACTCCAGGAGTGAGAGCTCTGTCAGAGGGAAGGCAAGGGCAACTGGATGGTTTCTCCAGCAATTGCTTGGCCGCACAGACCCAGCACCGCACGGAGAGCTCCAGGCTCCCAGGGCCCCTGGGTGGGGTGTGCAGTGTCACACCGGTGAGGGGGGCTCCAGTCACCCCTGGCTAGGGCCTGACAGACGTGGGTTCCCTGGCGCTATCTTAGCTAGCAGAGACTTGTGCAGGTGATTTGGGTCTGCCTCTGAGTGTCTGGTCTCCCGCCCACAGCCCCAGCTCAGAGGTACCAGCCCTTGGTCCCAGACGTTCAGGAGGAGCGCTGGCGACCCCGGCTGGAAGTAGAGTGCACAGCATGGGTGGAAGCGAGCCTCCTTGGGGTAGAGGAGGCTGCCCAGCTGTGTTGCTTATGCAAACCCTGATGGGGAAGTCCCGAGCATGCCTCCAGCATGGAAGAGCTTCAGCTCTCCCCAGAGGCCGATCAAGCAGAACCCAGGAGCAAGGCTGCTCTGCCCTGGGCGACCTTGCCCAGATGTGCCTAGCTGCTAGGCTTACTTTCCAGGAAGGTGCGGGCTGTGGGCACCGGGGGGACACCACTGGCGCCATCCTGGCCTCTGTTCCGCTCCTGACTTGCCTTACGACCTACGCCTCCAGGCCTCTTTGGGGAGAGGTTAGGATCTGGTGGCTTCCCCACTGCCAAGGGCTCCAGGAGTGAGAGCTCTGACAAATGAAGCAAGGTTAACTGGATGGCTTCTCCCTCAATTACTTGGCCACACAGACTCATCGCCACACAGAGAGCACCAGGCTCCACTTGCAGAGGGTTGGTCTGTTTTCCCCCTGCAAGTACCTGACAGACGAGGCTTCCCTAGCAGTCTCCTAGCCAGCAGAGATGTGTACAGGTGGTTTGGACCACCCCTGCCTGATGGGGCTCCAGCCCACAGTCCCAGTTCAGGGGAACCAGCCCCTGAGCCCCGACCTCCAGGAGGTACGCTGGCGCCCCCGACTGGAAGCCGAGTGCACTGCATGCGGAAAAGTGAGCCTCCTCAGTGGAAGACGAAGCAGCCCAGTTGCATGCATCTGCAAGCTTTGATGGAGAAGGCTTGAGAGTGCCTCCAACATGGCAGAGATCCAGCTCTGCTCAAAGGCCCCACCTGTCAGAGTCCCTGGCACAATACTGCACTGCACTGGGCTAGGCTTGCCCAGACATGCCTAGATGCTAGGCCTCCTGCCTGGGAAGGAGCAGATGCGGGCAGCTGGGGGAAGGCATGAGCACATTCCTGGCCCCATCCTCGCTGCAGACTTGCATTGTGACCTAGGTCACCAGACCTCCTTGGGAAGGGGTTAGGTGCCGGTGGCATCCACACTGCCAAGGGCTCCAGGAGTGAGAGCTCTATCAGAGGGAAGGCAAAGCCTACTGGATGGCTTCTCCAGCAGTTGCTTGGCCGGACAGACCCAGAACCGCACAGAGAGCACCAGGCTCTCAGGGCCCCTGGCAGGGGTGTGTAGAGCCACACTCAGAGACGGGGCGTCTGATCGCCCCTGGCAAGGGCCTGAAAGAGGTGGGTTCCTTACCTGTCTCCTAGCCAGCAGAGACGTGTACATGTGGATCCGGCCCACCACTGAGTCTCTGGGCTCCCTCCCTCAGCCCAGCTCAGGGGAACCAGACCCTGAGCCCAGACCTCCTGTAGGCACGCTGGCGCCCCCGCCTGGAAACCGAGTGCACCGCATGCGGGGAAGGTAGCCTCCTCAGGGGAAACGAGGCAGTCCCACTGCACGCATCTGCAAGCCCTGAAGGTGAAGGGCAGAGTTTGCTTCCAGCACAGCACAGCTCTAGCTCTGCTCAGAAGCCAGAACTGGTAGAGCCCCAGGGCAAGGCTGCTCTGCCCTGGGCGAGCTTGCCCAGACTTGCCTAGCTGCTAGGCTTCCTGCCCGCAAAGGAGAAGGCTGTGTGCAACCGGGGGACAACACTGGCACCATCTTGGCCTCAGCTCTGCTCCTGACTTGCCCTATAAGCTAGGGCTCCAGGGCTCTTTCGGGAGATGTTAGGAGCCAGTGGCTTCCCCACTGCCAAGGGCTCTAGGAGTGAGAGGCTCCAGGGCCACTGGGTGGGCCGTGTAGCTCCACACTTGGAGAGGGGTGCTCTGTTTTCTCCGGACAAGTGCCTGACAGACGTGGGTTCCCTAGCAGTCTCTTAGCCAGCAGAGACGTGTGCAGGTGGTTTGGGTCTGCCCCTGCCTGACCGGGCTCCAGCCCACAGTCCCAGTTCAGGGGAACCAGCCCCTGAGCCCCGACCTCCTGGAGGCACGCTGCCGCCCCCGACTGGAAGCCGAGTGCACTGCATGCGGAAAAGTGAGCCTCCTCAGTGGAAGACGAAGCAGCCCAGTTGCATGCATCTGCAAGCCTTGATGGGGAAGCCCTGAGAGCGCCTCCAACATGGCAGAGCTCCAGCTCTGTTCAAAGGCCCAACCTGTCAGAGACCCTGGTGCAAGGCTGCACTGCACTGGGCTAGGTTTGCCCAGACTTGCCTAGATGCTAGGCCTCCTGCTTTGGTAGGAGCAGATGCCAGCAGCCGGGGAAGGCACGAGCACATTCCTGGCACCAGGCCCGCTCCTGACTACCGTTGCGACCTAGGCCACCAGACCTCCTTGCGAAAGGGTTAGTGGCCGGTTGCAGCCACACTGCCAAGGGCTCCAGGAGTGAGAGCTCTGTCAGAGGGAAGGCAAGAACAACTGGATGGTTTCCAGCGGTTGCTTGACCGCACAGACCCAGCGCCGCACGGAGAGCACCAGGCTTCCAGGGCCCCTAGGAGGAGTGTGCAATGCCACACCGGTAAGGGGGGCTGCGTCCACCGCCAGCAAGGGCCTGACACACGTGGGTTCCCTAGCGCTCTCCTAGCCAGCAGAGACTTGTGCAGGTGATTTGGATCTGCCTCTGCGTGTCTGGTCTCCCGCCCACAGCCCCAGCTCAGAGGTACAAGCCCCTGGTCCCAGACATCCAGGAGGCGTGTTGGCAACCCAGCCTGGAAGCCGAGTGCACAGCATGGGTGGAAGCGAGCCTCCTTGGGGTAGAGGAGGCTGCCCAGCTGTGTTGCTTATGCAAACCCTGATGCGGAAGGCCCGAGCGTGCCTCCAACATGGAAGAGCTTCAGCTCTTCTCAGAGGCCGATCGAGCAGAACCCAGGAGCGAGGCTGGAGCAGAACCCAGGAGCTCCATTCGACCCCGCTAATGACCTGACAGACGTTGCTACCCTAGCTCTCTCCTAACCAGAAGAGAAGTGTGCAAGTGGTTTGGCCCGCTGTTGCGCGTCTGGGCTCCTTCCCACAGCCCCAGCTCAGGGGAACCAGCATGTGAGCCCAGACATCCTGGAGGTGTGCTGGCGCCCCTGTCTGGAAGCCAAGTGCACAGCATGAGGGGAAGCGAGCCTCCCTGGGGGAAGCCGAGGCAGCCCCATGTGTGCATCTGCAGGCACTAATGTGGAAGTCCTGAGTGTGCCTCCAGCACGGAAGAGCTCCAGCTCTGCTCAGAGGCCTGATCTGGTAGAGCCCCAAGTGCGAGGCTGCTCTGCCTTGGGCGAGCCTTGCCCAGACTTGCGTAGCTGCTGGGCTAACTGCCCAGGAAGGAGTAGGCTGCGCCTGGCCGGGTGAGGGCATGGGCGCCTTCCTGGCCTCAGCTCTGCTCCTGCCTTGCCTAGCGACCAAGGTCCCCAGGCCTCCTTGGAGAGGGATTAGGGCTTCAGCAGTGAGAGCTCTGTCAGAGGGAAGGTAGGGCAACTGGATGGCTTCTCCAGCAGTTGCTTGGCCGCACATGGGCGCCAGCGCGCCTCCTGGAGGTCTGGGCTCAGGGGCTGGTTCCCCTGACCTGGGGCTGTGGGCGGCAGCCTAGACATGCAGTGGCGAGCCAAACCACCTGCACACGTCTCTCGGCTAGGAGAGCCTTAGGAAAGCACGTCTGTCAGGCCTTTGCTGGGGGCGAACGGAGCCCCCCACTCTAGAGTTGCTCTCTGTAATGCTCAGAGGACCGCACTCTGAAAATGACACTCAGGGACAGACTCTAGTGTACTGGCAATTTATTATCTAACTGTGCAGTTTTATAATTCTCAGGTAATGAGCATAAGGCAGAGTTGCACTTAGCCCTTCCATAGAAACATGAAAGCATTCAAGCAAAAATACTGTTCCCATTTTCCAACACATAGCATAGCCTTGGTGAAACTCTAAAGGGAAACTTATCAGGAGACAGCAGTTCTTGCTCTCAGAAGCAGGTTGTCAGAAGGAAGCCTTCGAACGCCTCAAGGCAGGGTGTATAACCCTTCGTTATCCATTCCCAGCCTCAGGCATTTGGTGAACGTTCATAATCCTTTGTTACACCTGTTCTGAAAGATTATTGTTGAATTCCGTCGCCGGGATTATTGGCCTCCGGAAGAGAAGAATTCAATCCTGAGCCAGAGACGAGGCTTGATCGCTCAGAGCTTTTGTGTAACAAAGTTTTATTAAAGTATGAAGCCTGAGAAAGCTTCTGACATAGGCATCAGAAGGGGGCAGAAAGAGTACCCCCCTGCTAGTCTTTAGCTGGATGTTATATCTTGAAGGGCAAAGCACCATACATATAGTTTCATTTACATAGATTAGAGGAACAATATCAGAGTATAATGTACTGGTTTATCAAGTAGGTTCTGAGCCCCAAAGGCTGAACTGACTTGAAGACAGAGTTTGGGGTCAATGCATAGTACAATAGCATAGCTTAAGATAAACATTTCCATAAGAAAAAGGCAATGGTTAACTTCAAGTGAAACCAGGTGTCGTCATGGCAACAGAGAATTTTAAGAGAAACCTCTTTTTCAATGTGGATAGAGAAGGAAACAATATCGCTAGTTTTTTCCTCCTGCCGCTTAAGAGAGATCAAATGTCTGACACTTGCAGGCTATTTCCTCCGTTTGGAGACCCCTGGCCTTCCCGCCTGTTACCCTCTCAGTTCCAGCTTGCAACCTTGGTCGTGAGTGGAGCAAATACATTTTCAGTATTTGCTCAAAGCCTTCCAGCTTCTCCACATTTCCTCCCTTTTTCCTCAAGACAAAGACTTCTCAGCCATGGTTACTCCTGCTTTTTGGGCGGCGGTGGCTCGAGCACGTCACCTTTGGAATCCTAGAAGAACAATACCAAAGAAGAAACAGATCAGCGCCTAAGAAGCCATCGCGTATGGGGTACCCAATGTTTTGGATTGAGAAAGGAAGTACTAGCGGAGAGTGTATCCTGGAAGTCAGTGTTCTATAACACAGGGGGAGTGCTGCTGAAGGTAGACGTGATTCGTATTTGTTGATCTATCTGAGCTTGTTGGACCCAGAGATCATGAGAAGCCTTTCTCCAAGCAGTCATGAGATCATGATTTTGCATAGAATTATATAATGCCATTCCAGAAACTGTATCAACAGTTACAGTGGACATAATACCCACTCTGGTAGCTATGATCCAGGCAATAACACGTTTGCTTCTTTTTAGGGATTCTCTCAGAACATATGGAATCTGACCAAGGTTCAAAAATCTGAACTGGAACCCACGAATCAGTCCTTTGCCGGAAAAAAAATCATTGTCTTTAGTAACATTCGTTGGTACACTATGAACTAACGACACTCAGTAGAGGACAGCAAAAGCGAAAAGATAGGGCGCGATTACACAAGCATGAATATAACCAGTATAATTATACTCAATAGTGGAATTCTGTGGAATGGAAACATGTGCATGAGCATACGAGATGCTAAACCGGGACAAGCAAGCAGGAATTTTCCAAAGATGCCAGTGCCTATTGGTTTCTTTTATCACAGTAGAAAGTGCTGCAGTAACGTTGGTATTCCCAAAGCCACTTGTTCTGGTGTTTGCTTTTCTATTAAGTGGGGGCACATGAGGTAATAGCAATCAATAACTGAGCAAATCTGTCACCCTTTTGTAAATACAAGTTGTGAGTCCCATGGAACATGATTGCAGTTTGACCCGTCTAATCTTTATCAATGATCTCAGTATGTACAATTATGTCGCACATGGTGTTGTTCTTTTGTTCCAATAGGAGGCCTAGAATCGTTTTTCGTATAGGGCCAAAATAATCCAGTAAAGATTTTCATAGGATTATTTACCATGAATAATTTCTTATCTCGGGGAGTAGGAATGTCTATACATGTGTTATGTCTGGTAGCCGCTGTTAATTTGGTAAGTTCTAGTTTCCCAAAGGAGGTGTCTGAATGGGTAAAGCATCACCTTGTTTATCCAGTTTAGAGCGGCACTCAGTCAGCCAGTGATTCCCCTTTTTACATCTTGGGCAGAGCCCGGGGGGCTTAGTTTTACTAGCCCCTTTTTTGTCAGGAGAAAGACCCGTTTGCCGAGGCAAAGTGACACTGCTTCCGCGTGTGTCCTGGCTGGCCGCAGTTAAAGCATTTCACTTGAGACTTTGGGGAAACGCTGAAGGTTTCTAAAGTGGCTATTTTAGCTTTATGTTGAATTGTCCCCACATTCCTGCAAGCTTTCATGTATTTCAGAACTTCTCTTTGCCCCCTAATGGGTCTGAGAGTAGCCTGACAACCTTCATTAGCATTATAAAAGGCTAATTGTTTCCAAAGGATTTCTCGGAAAGATGCATCCTTAAGACTGTGCTCACTGGCCTCCTTCAATTGATCAAAAAATTGAGTATAGTTTTCAGCTGGTCCTTGCAATATTTTTACAAAAGATCCATCAGAGGTGGAACTGTCGATTTTAGCCCATGCTCTGAGAGCTACTTCCTTAATCCAGTATAACATGGGCGGCTGCACAAATTGTTTAACTGCGCAGCAGTTTTGGCCATAGCTCTGTCGCCGGTGAGAATTTTAAAATTTAGTCCAGTAGGGTTTCCCCTGCTTGACAGTTCTCACAAGATAAATGTGGCTTTTTCCATCACCCACATTTGCCATTGTAGTAGCTATTGTGGAGTCATAACCGTTTTAAGCACTGTAAAAAACTCTGCATCAAGCCATTGATCCGCCTAACCCCTAAGAAATTCCATACAGTAATGTACATGCCTTTTTGAATTGCGTGAGCAAAGCAAAATCAGGTGATTGCCATTGATTATGTCCAGGTTGAGGAT
>SJYD01056362.1:6697-23897 GCA_006408635.1 Nanger granti | reverse complement strand
ACAATGAGAAAATAGAAAGAGACATTAAGGAAACAATTCCGTTCACCATTGCAATGAAAAGAATAAAATACTTAGGAATGTATTTACCTAAAGAAACAAAAGATCTATATATAGAAAACTGTAAAACACTGGTGAAATAAATCAAAGAGGACACTAATAGTTGGAGAAATATACTTTGTTCATGGATCAAAAGAATCAATATAGTGAAAATGATTATATTACCCAAAGCAATCTACAGATTCAATGCAATCCCTATCAAACTTCCAATGGTATTTTTCACAGAGCTAGAACAAATGATTCCACAATTTTTATGGAAATACAAAAAATCTCGAATAGCCAAAGCAATCTAGAGAAAGAAGAATGGAACTGGAGGAATCAACCTGCCTGACTTCAGGCTTTACTACAAAGTCACAATCATCAAGACAGTATGGTACTGGCAAAAAGACAGAAATATAGATCAATTAAAAAAAAAAAAAACACACCAAAAACCCAGAGATAAACCCACACACCTATGGACACCTTATCACTGACAAAGGAGGCAAGCATATACAATGGATAAAAGACAATCTCTTTAACAATTTATAGTGAAAATGAGTATACTACCCAAAGCAATCTATAGATTCAATGCAATCCCTATCAAGCAACCAGTGATATTTTTCACAGAACTAGAACAAATAATTTCACAATTTGTATGGAAATACAAAAAACCTCGAACAGCCAAAGCAATCTTGAGAAAGAAGAATGGAACTGGAGGAATCAACCTGCCTGACTTCAGGCTCTACTACAAAGTCACAGTCATCAAGACAGTATGATACTGGCACAAAGACAGAAATATAAATCAATGGAAAAAAAAATAAGCCCAGAGATAAACCCACACACCTATGGACACCTTATCACTGACAAAGGAGGCAAGCATATACAATGGAGAAAAGATAATCTCTTTAACAAGTAGTGCTGGGAAAACTGGTCTACCAAATGTAAAAGAAGGAAGCCACACACAGAAATAAACACAAAATAAATTAAAGATTCAAGTGCAGGACTAGAAACTCTAAAGTTCCTAGAGGAGAACGTATTTAAAACCCACCCTTACATAAATTACAATAAGATTGAAAGGTTGTTGATGAATTATGATCCTGGGATTTTTGTTCCCCGGAGGAGAAGAATTCAATCCGGGGCCAGAGATGAGGCTAGATTGCTCAGAGTTTTTGTGTAACAAAGTTTCATTAAAGTATAAAGCAGATAGAGAAAGCTTCTGACAGAGGCATCAGAAGGGGGCAGAAAGAGTACCCTCCACCGTTAGTCTTTAGTTGGATGTTATATAGTCACCAACAATCTGTTAATGAAAGAAAGGAATGTCTCAAATCTTAGAATGGCACCAGGCCCCTCAACCATAGGATGTATTTTGGGATAATCTTGGCTCCAATAGTTTATCTTGGGCCATAAAAGGATTAACTTGAATCTTGAGAAAGGGCAGATCATAGATTAGAGGAACAATATCAGATTACAACACATTGGTTTATCAACAAGATTCTGAGCCAAAAGGCAGAACTTACTTGAAGACAGAAGTTGGGGTAAATGCATAATGCATTAGTATAGCTTAAGAAAAACATTTCCATAAGAAAAAGGCATCAGTGGCTGCACAGGAACAGAAGGGCCTAGAGGAGATATCCGACGTTGAAGGTCAGGAACGGTGGCAGTAAAGAGATATCCCTTGTCCAAGGTAAGAACCAGGGACTGTGCTTTGCTGGAGCAGCCATGAAGAGATACCTAATGCCCAAAGTAAAAGAAACCCAAGTAAGAAGGTAGGTGTTGCAAGAGGGCATCAGAGGGCAGACACACTGAAACCATACTCACAGAAAACTAGTCAGTCTAATCACACTAGGATCACAGCATTGTATAACTCAATGAAATCAAGCCATGCCTGTAGGGCAATCCAAGATGGGCGGGTCATGGTGGAAAGGGATGTCAGAACGTGGTCCACAGGAGACAGGAATGGCAAGATATTTCTGTATTCCTGCCTTGAGAACTCCAAGAACAGTATGTAAATCCAAAAGGATACTAAAAGAGGAACTCCCCAGGTCATTAGGTGTCCAATATGCTACTGGAGATCAGTGGGGAAATAACTCAAGAAAGAATGAAGGGATGGAGCCAAAGCAAAAACAATACCCAGTTGTGTGTGACTGGTGATAGAAATAAGGTCTGATGCTGTAAAAAGCAATATTGCATAGGAACCTGGAATGTCAGGTCCATAAATCAAGGCAAATTGGAAGTGGTCACACAAGAGATGGCAAGTGTCAACATCGACATTCTAGGAATCAGCTAACTAAAATGGACTGGAATGGGTGTATTTAACTCAGATGACCATTATATCTACTACTCGGGGCAGGAATCACTCAGAAGAAACAGAGTAGCCATCATGGTCAACAAAAGAGTCCGAAATGCAGTACTTGGATGCAGTCTCAAAAATGACAGAATGATCTCTGTTAATCTCCAAGGCAAACCATTCAATATCACAGTTATCCAAGTCTATGTCCCAACCAATAATGCTAAAGAAGCTCAAGTTGAACGATTTTATGAAGACGTAAAGACCTTTTGGAACTAACACCCAAAAAAGATGTCATTTTCATTATAGTGGACTGGAATGCTAAAGAACGAAGTCAAGAAACACCTGGACTAACCGGCAAATTAGGCTTTGGAATGTGGAATGAAGCAGGGCAAAGACTAATAGAGTTTTGCCAAGAAAATGCACTGGTCATAGCAAACACCCACTTCCAACAACACAAGAGAAAACTCTACACGTGGACATGACCAGATGGTCAATACTGAAATCAGATTGATTATATTCTTTCCAGCCAAAGATGGAGAAGCTCTATACAGTCAACGAAAACAAGACCAGGAGCTGACTGTGGCTCAGATCATGATCATGAACTCCTTATGATCAAATTCAGACTGAAATTGAAGAAAGTAGGGAAAACCGCTAGACCATTCAGGTATGACCTAAATGAAACCCTTTATGAATATGCAGTGGAAGTGAGAAATAGATTTATGGGCCTAGATATGACAGATAGAGTGCCTGACGAACTATGGAATGAGGTTCGTGAAATTGTACAGAAGACAAGGATCAAGACAATCCTCATGGAAAAGAAATGCAAAAAAGCAAAATGACTGTCTGGGGAGGCCTTACAAATAACTGTGAAAAGAAGAGAGGCAAAAAGCAAAGGAGAAAAGGAAAGATATAAGCATCTAAATGCAGAGGTCCAAAGAATAGCAAGAAGAGATAAGAAAGCCTTCTTCAGCAATCAATGCCAAGAAATAGAGGAAAAGAACAGACTGGGAAAGACTAGAGATCTCTTCAAGAAAATTGGAGATATCAAGGGAACATTTCATGCAAAGATGGGTTTGATAAAGGGCAGAAATGGTCTGGACCTAACAGAAGCAGAAGATATTAAAAAGAGGTGGCAAGAATACATGGAGAACTGTATACAAAAGTTGTTCATGGCCCAGATAATCATGATGGTGTGATCACTCATCTAGAGCGAGAAATCTGGGAATGTGAAGTCAAGTGGGCCTTAGAAAGCATCACTGCGAACAAAGCTAGTGGAGGTGATGGAATTCCAATTGAGCTATTTCAAATCCTGAAAGATGATGCTGTGAAAGTGCTGCACTCAATATGCCAGCAAATTTGGACAACTCAGCAATGGCTACAGGACTGGAAAAGTTCAGCCTTCATTCCAATTTCAAAGAAAGGCAATGCCAAAGAATGAATAAACTACCACACAGTTGCACTCATCTCACATGCTAGAAAAGTAATGCTCAAAATTCTCCAAGTCAGGCTTCAGAAATACATGAACTGTGAACTCCCTGATTTCAAGCTGGTTTTAATAAAAGCAGAGTAACCAGAGATCAAATTGCCAACATCCGCTGGATCATGTCAAAGGCAAGAGAGTTCCAGAAAACCTTCTATTTCTGCTTTATTGACTATGCCAAAGCCTTTGATTGTGTGGATCACAATAAACTGTGGAAAATTCTGAAAGAAATAGGAATACCAGAGACCACCTACCTGCCTCTTGAAAAATCTGTAGGCAGGTCAGAAAGCAACAGTTAGAACTGGACATGGAACAACAGACTGGTTCCAAATATGAAAAGGAGTACGTCAGTGCGTATACTGTCACCCTGTTTATTTAACTTATATGCAGAGTACATCGTGAGAAATGCTGGACTGGAAGAAACACAATCTGGTATCAAGACTGCTGGGAGTAATATCAATAGCCTCAGATATGCAGATGATAGCACCTTTATGGCAGAATGTGAAGAGGAATTAAAAAGCTTCATGATGAAAGTGAAAGAGGAAAGCGGAAAAGTTGGCTTAAAGCTCAACATTCAGGAAATGAAGATCAAGGCTTCCGGTCTCATCACCTCATGGGACATAGATGGGGAAACAGTGGAAACAGTGTCAGACTTTATTTTTGGGGGCTCCAAAATCACTGCAGATGGTGACTGCAGCCATGAAATTAAAAGACTTATTCCTTGGAAGAAAAGTAATGACCAACATAGATAGCATATTTAAAAGCATAGACATTACTTTGCTGACTAAGGTCCGCCTAGTCAGGGCTATGGTTTTTCCTGTGGTCATGCATGGATGTGAGACGTGGGCTGTGAAGAAAGCTGAGCACCGAAGAATTGATACTTTTGAACTGTGGTGTTGGAGAAGACTCTTGAGAGTCCCTTGGACTGCAGGGAGACCCAACCAGTCCATTCTGAAGATCAGTCCTGGGATTTCTTTGGAAGGAATGATGCTGAAACTGAAACTGCAATACTTTGGCTACCTCATGTGAAGAGTTGACTCATTGGAAAATACTTTGATGCTGAGAAGGATTGGGGGCAGGAGGAGAAGGGGACGATGGAGGATAAGATGGCTGGATGGCATCACGGACTCGAAGAATATGAGTCTGAGTGATCTCCGGGAGATGGTGATGGACAGGGAGGCCTGTCGTGCTGTGCTTCACGGGGTCTCACAGAGTCGGACACGACTGAATGACTGGACTAAATATACTGATATTTGGTATATAAAGAAATCCGGTTGTAGCCATGGTATTACCAACATTAGATCTTTAAGTTAAGTACTTTCTTTCTTGTAACCAACTGCATCTCTGTTCTGTAACAATGTAACTTTCTTTACTACTTTGACGGTGATGCAGATTAAAGAAAAAAACACTTCAAAGGAAAATGAGTTTTTTGGTTGATTAACATTTATCAAGGAAGAAAGCCATAAAAGGTTAACAGGCCTCCTGATCAGAAGATAAGGTAAATCACCTGAGACATTTTGTATGCAGAAAGGTATGCAGAAAGAAAGCCTGGTATCGATAAGGGTCAGGACTGCTGCCCCAGCATGACTCTGCTTCTTCCATTATGTAAAATTTACGGTATATAGCTCCTTTTGAAAGTAAAATTAAGTGACCTGCACAAGCTTGGCCTCCTCATGTCATAATTTCTTCCTGTCTTTATCCTTTTCTCAGGCTAATTTCTTGGATCAAGTGGGCCCTCTGACTTCTCTTTCCTGCCTGGGCTTCTAAGACCCATTGGAGAAGGTGCCTAAGGTCGGGGCCCCTTCCACTATTCTAGAGGGCTCCTGTGGGCTATGTGAACAGTGTAAGTCACTTGTCTGAGGCTTTATTGGCTCTCTGCATAAACCAAGGATTATCAGTCTCTTTACTCTCCTCTTTAGTCTTAACTGTAAATTCTTTCCTTATCTCTCTCTATATCTAGATAGCTCTCTTGCCTCACCATCCATGCTTCAGATACCCTGGATCCAACTGGGGCTGGTCCTCAGTACTAGAGAGTGTGGAGGCCCCTGTCATTTCAGTGGGACCAGTGGGCAGCCAGTGAATTCAGAGCATGGCTACAGACCTCACAAATATTTGCAGGTCTTGCCGTAGAGTACTGGCAAACAGTACAGATGTTGACCATTATACCAACTGCATACATTCATAATGGAAATAAAATCAACTTGATGTGAAATTATGTTTGCCTCTGAGTTCTGTGAGAGTGGGGGGCAGAGAGGGCAGGGCAGGCATAAATGTGTGAAGAGGGAGTGAGATGGGTCCTGTGGTGTTGGAGATGAGACAAGAAGTTCCAGTTTGCCAGAAAGTAGGGGAGGGGGGATAACTGGTTCCAGACTCAGCTACGAAGAAATACCTCTCATGGGAGAAAAGGAAGAGGACTTGGTGTTTCCCTGTGTGAGTGAAGAGATGGAAACTTAGCTGGGAAGCTGTGTCATGTGTGGGTTGGCAGTGTCATTTGCTAAAATGGCATAGAAAGAAGGTGCCCATAAAAAGAATGGAATATTGTCATATGTAGCAACATGGGAGATATACTTTTAAGTAAATAACCCATACAGAGATAGAGAAATACTATATGACATCACTTATAGAATCTAAAAGCACCACAAGTACAGAATATAACAACAATGGAGGCTAACATATATAGAGAACAGTCTACTGATTACCAGTGGGAAGGGGTAGAGTGGGGGGCAGAGAGGGCAGGACAGGCATAAATGTGTGAAGAGGGAGTGAGATGGGTCCTGTGGTGTTGGAGATGGGACAAGAAGTTCCAGTTTGCCAGAAAGTAGGGGGGGGGGGCGGGGGGATAACTGGTTCCAGACTCAGCTACGAAGAAATACCTCTCATGGTAGAAAAGGAAGAGGACTTGGTGTTACTCTGTGTGAGTGAAGAGATGGAAACTTAGCTGGGGAGCTGTGTCATGTGTGGGTTGGCAGTGTCATTTGCTAAAAAGGCATAGAAAGAAGGTGCCCATAAAAAGAATGGAATATTGTCATTTGTAGCAACATGGGAGATATACTTTTAAGTAAATAACCCATACAGAGATAGACAAATACTGTATGACATCATTTATAGAATCTAAAGGCACCACAAGTACAGAATATAACAACAATGGAGGCTAACAAATATAGAGAACAGTCTACTGATTACCAGTGGGAAGGGGAAGAGGGACGGGCAATACAGAAGTCTGGGAGTGGGAGACACACAGTGGCTGGTGTAAGATGAGTTCAATAGAGCCAGTACTCTGTAAAAACTATAAAGGGAAAACAAATTTTAACAATTGTATGATAAGAAATAAAATAAATGAAAGAGGTGGAGGAAGGAGGGAAGAAAGGAAGAAAAATAATGGTGTTTTTGGAGGTCACAAAGTCAACATTGCTTAGGCCCTTTTTAGCAAAGGAGTTTAGTTTGTTCACTTTATTTAGATTGGAAGATAATTACTTTACAATATTGTAGAGGTTTTTGCCATACTTGACATGTATCTGTCAAGGATGTACATGTAATCCCCATCCTGAAATCCCCTCTCACTTCCCTCCCTGTCCTATCTCTCTGGGTCACCCCAGTGCTCCAGTCCTGAGCACCCTGTCTCATGCTGTCTCCTGTACAATGTCATGAACCTCACTCCATAGTTCATCAGGCACTGTATGTATCAGATATAGGCCCGCAAGTCTATTTCTCACTTCCACTGTACAATCATAAGGGATTTGATTTAGGTCATACCTGAATAGTCTAACAGTCTTCCCTAGTTTCTTCAATTTGACTCTGAGTTTGGCAATATTGAGTTCATGATCTGAGCCACAGTCAGCACCTAGTCTTTTTTTTTTTGTTGACTGTATAGAGTTTCTCCATCTTTGGCTGCAAAGATTATAAGCAGTCTGATTTTGTTGTTGAACATCTGGTGATGTCCATGTGTATAGTCTTCTTCTGGGTTGTGAGAAGAGGATATTTGCTATGACCAGTGCATTTTCTTGGCAAATCTCTATTACTTATTGCCCTGCTTCATTCCACATTCCAAGGCCAAATTTGCCTTTTACTCCAGGTGTTTCTTGCCTTCCTATTTTTGAATTCCAATCTCCTATAATGAAAAGGACATCTTTTTTGGGTGTTAGTTCTAAAAGGTCTTGTTTGTCTTCATAAAACAGTTCAACTTCAGATTCTTCAGTATTACTGGTTGGGGCATAGACTTGGATAACTGTAATATTGAAATGGTTTGCCTTGGAGACAAGCAGAGATTATTCTGTTGTTTTTGAGACTGCATCCAAGGGCTGCATTTCAGACTCTTTTGTTGACCATGATTGCTACTCTGTTCCTTCTGAGGGTTTCCTGTCTGCAGTAGTAGTTATAATAGTCATTTGCGTTAATTCACCCATTCCAATCCATTTGAGTTCACTGATTCCTAGAATGTCCATGTTCACCTTTACTATCTCTTGTTTGACTACTTCTAATTTCCCTTGATTCATGGACCTTACATTCCAGGTTCCTATGCAATATTTCTCTTTACAGCATTGGATCTTGCTTCTATCACCAGTCACATCCACACTGGGTACTGTTTTTGCTTTGGCTCCAGAATTGCAAACCACTTCAGTATTCTTGCTTTGAGAACCCCATGAACATTAGGAAAATGGTATGAATAATGAAAGTAACTTGGACCTTCTTCAAAATGACTTGGCAAGTGCTCTTTTATTCAGTGCCCATCACCCTGCTGCATCCCATTCTTGGACCATGCCTCTGCTGGAGACTTCTGGGCACACACAAGCAAATCTGGCTCATTCACTTGTGAAAACACTGCTCTTACTTTTGGCTCCAGGTGAACACAAGGTTTTGTTTTTGTCATCCAACAGTCTGTTTCAGACCTATGGACATTCTATAATCAAATCCAACTGGCCTCCAAAGTCGAATGCTCAACCTGCCAGCTTGCCAGGTTGATCATTTTGTAGTGGTCCTAAAACTTCCTTACCTGTACAATAATTTCTTTAGAATAATTATCCTGAAATTTGTGGATTGTGCTCTGGGACACTTCTTGATGGGTTAAACTTTACCTCCTCTGAGAGGGATTATATCACAAACTGCATGAACAAGGTCTGTAGCAGACAGATTTCTTCCCTGTCAAGCCATTGCTAGCCCATCCCTCTGCAGGATTCACTCAATCACTCAAAAGCAGTTCTGACTCTGTCTTTGTGGGATTCCTGGGTATAGGTGCACCAAAAAAAAAAAAAAGTTTTACTGAACACTCTCAGCTTGGCTGGTAGGTATTAATCGTAAATGTAAATTCAACCCCCTATAGTCTGATGTGAGATGCAGACAAACCAAGATGCCCTAAAACAAAGCTCTTTCAATCAAGAGGCTTTCATTCTAAGGACTGGAGATACAATTTACCTCAAAGAAAGAGTTTATTAGAACACCCTTATGGATAGAAATTGAGTTGGAAACCCTCAGAAACTAAAGACATAAAGCTCTTAAGAGAAAAGAAAACTCCTGTTTCCCACACAGACATCTTTACTTCTTTTTTTTTTTTTTTTGGGTGGGATCCAACAATTTCCTGTAAATGGTTATTCAGTAACAAGCTGTAATTTTGCAAATACTCACAGGGAAAGATAAGTTCACACCCTGAACTTTGCCATTTTCACTTCCTCACAGGCACAAACTGGCAAAGGGGAAAATCCTTATATCCCAACTCTTCACTTACTTCACATTTCTGCACTGTCACATAGGCACGAGGCCCATGGACAGAGACAAGGTCACATCCTCTCTTCTAGGATGCCGGTGCCTTCACAATGAAGGACACTACCTTATCATGCCATTTGTCTCACATGATGATATTGCTTGTGAAGTGCAGAGAGAGAGTTGTGCCCCCTAATGGGCTGCCCCAAGGCAACACTATNCACATCCTCTCCTCTAGGATGCCTGTGCCTTCACAGTGAAGGACACTACCTTATCATGATATTTGTCTCACATGATGATATTGTTTGTGAAGTGCAGAGAGAGAGTTGTGCTCCCTGATGGGCTGACCCAAGGCAACACTATCTCAGAGCCTTCCTGTAATATGGAAAACTTATCCAGTGCAGTAGCTTATCTTCTGTTTCTCCTCCTTCCAGTCTCTACGTTTTCTGAAGGACCTTTACCTCTTAAAAGACTTTGATTCATTTATAGCCATATCCTCCATTTCCACAGTCCAGCACATTTCTCATAGGCTGAGAGGTCCGCAAGCTATGATTTAAACGCCCCACACCACTGGGTTTGCACTGGATGAGTCCTCATGCCTTCCATATCCTTTTTCTGGTAAACATATGCAGATCAACACAGCAGAAACTCTGAGCTTCTTTATGTCTCTAGGTGTAAATCCAAATTTGTAAACACACTGTCCTGAGTTGTCACTAGCCATTCTTTCCTTATTCCTGTCTTGAACACGACCACCTCAGAAATGTATGGACTAGTGCCCCACCCTCTGTGGATGCCTGATGCAGCCTTCTGCTTGCTCCATATCTCACATTCTGTAGCATTCCTCTTTGTCAGCTGTGGTTGGAAATACATTCACCCAGAAAAATGCACAAACATGAGCAACAAGCTGTTGTGGGTAGACATACAAATGTCCAAGACACATAAGCAATAAGGGAATGAGTCCATTATTCACATCAGGGATCCAGATTATTGGCGTTTCAGCTTCAGGATCAGTGCTTCCAATGTATATTCAAGACTGATTTCCTTTAGCATCCTTGCAGTCCAAGCGACATTTTAAAAGCATCAGTTCTTCCATATGCAGCTGTCTTTATAGTCCAAATATCATATCTGTACAAAATTTCTTCTCCAGGAACATCAGTTTTGGTAAGCACCCAACTTTCTTTGTCCTAGTTATTATCTTTCACTTGGTCATTAATCATGTCAGGTTTCTCTTCTAACTCTGACTTAGCCTCAAAGGTTACAATATGTTGGCATTTGGTCATGACAGGGACTGACCTGCAGATCTGCAGTCAGGGTTTGAAGCACTTGCCCTGGACAGCTAAGTGACATGTGCCTATGTGTTGCATTCTCTCATCACCTTGGACAGCTTCACAGTACGAGTTGCATTGGCCTGATCATTGCATGTGCATTCCTTCAGGGATCCAGAAATCAAGGACTTCTGAGCTCAGCTGACTTTGAGAACTGCTTTCTCCATGTGCACCTATTTAGGCCATTCCTGATCAATGTGTGCCCCTGTGGACAGCCTACCACATCTTAGGGCCCACAATATTCTGAGTGAGGACCCCTGTGTTCCCTATTTTTGTTACTTCCTGTATGCACCTGTCTACCTGTGCCCCTAGCACCCCTTGGACATGCAGCTACTTCACCCACTCCACCCCCATCCCACAAAACTACCCACACCCCATCCCCCACCAACCCAACCCCATTCTAATGTTCCTCCCTCTCCAGCCCTGTGGGTCTGGCTGCTGGAACCCCCTCCACCTCCGTGTGCACCCTCTCTCTCCCCTCCACCTCTTAAAATGATCCCCTTTTGGATTCCCTGGGGGAATCCCACTCCAGATCCCAAATCTTGTGACATTTGCTCTGCAAGGAAACAGGAACTGGAATTGGTTGGGTTTCATGTTTTCCGGACACTGCTGAGTCACCACTTATCTCGCTTCAGCATTCAGCGGGGACCGCGTGGCTAAGAACGGTGGCACAAATGGTAAGTTTTAAACTGAGTACCCTGCTTTCCCACAAGGTGACACTGAGCCATTCCCTGTTTTGCCCCCACACACCTGCAATTCTATTTGCTGTCCTAAAACAAGTTATCAGGACCGGGGTCTGGAGTGAAGACAGAAGTGGGTGAGGAGCCAGCCAGGGCCACATGCTCGATAGGGGCGGGGAGAGAGGAGGATGTTTGAGAGGCAGGGCTGCTGTGTTGGGGGTGGTCTAAGGCTTCAGAAGGGGTGTCAGACAGTGCAGAACAGGGTGAAGGGGCCCTTGGAGATCAGCTCAACAGGCAGGGCCCTAGACTATGAGGCACTCAGAGGCTGCTGGCCCAAATCTAGGCCAATGGCCGAGAGGGTAGTGTGTGACATTATTATGGACACACCCTTAGACCAGAGGGCATCTCCCGGGGTCCCTGGGCTCCAGCATCCCACATGGCCAGATTCTACTCCAGGAAGGTAGTGGGTTTTGCATCTGCCACCACCACAAGTGCTGTAATTAACCTGGCTCTGAAAATCCCATCCATGCGTTCCTGTTCCACAATCGGACCATCGATATGAGAGCCTCTTGCTGTCCAGCTGCTAGAGGAGTAGGGAAAAAAATCCACCATTTGATACAGTTGATCTCCACTCTTCAGGGACACCAGAACTTAGGGTACAGAGCTCACTCTATGTCTATTTGCTTCTGCCATAGCACTGTTTATGCAATCCTTCTGTGTGTGTACCAGAGGCTTGTGTCTATGTATCTCCATCTCTCCCCAGGTGGTGCTCTTACTTTTAAAAACTGTCTGGACAGGAGAGCTCATATGAGACTCTTATCCTTGTCGAAGAGGCAAGCCCTTCTTCTCCTGAGTGAGTTGCACTAAAGGTAGTTCAGACTTTTTTAGTCCACAAGTTTGGAGAGTGCTTTCTCACACTTGAAAGCCAACAGCAGGTGGTCACTGTTGAACCTCAGAGGGGAAGGGTTACCTTCGCTCCCATTCTGAACAAGCATGCATGCTGCACAGGCTGCAATCCCAGACACAGAGCCATTGTGGGTGACCCACAGCACCTTGGACACCCAGATACAAGGGCCATTACTCCTGTGGCGGCTTGGCCACACTTTGTGCAGATGGAAAGCAAGGGATGCTCTGCTTGCATGAAGAAAGTCGCTGAAATTTCTTCAAATGTGTGCCAGTGAGACGCTAAGGAGAAATCGTTAAGCTCCACGAATCACTGGTGCTTGAGACATGAACATCTGCCCATTTAACATATCAAGGCCATTTCAAAGTGATTCTGTTTTCCATGTGAGAATACATCCCAGCCTGCCCAATCCCCCAAGCCTGGGGGTCCAAGAGCAGCAAGAGGATCAAGCTAAGCCATCCATCCTCCAGACCTGATACCCAATATGTGCGTTCTGCAGAGTACAGAGTGATGTTTCAAACTGGAAGACTATGCAGGTAGCAGGTGCTTATGCTGAAGTGCTCATCCATCTCTGATATCTCACAAAAAAGGCAAGGTTTGCTCTTGCTTATGCAAGGTCAGGGAAAGAATGTCTGGCACTCAAGACGATGGAAAGGCCCCTGTAGCTGGATGTCCAAGGGGCTGTGTGTCACCCACCATGGTTCTGTGCCTGGGACTGCAGCCTGTTCTGTGTCTCGGCTCCTGTGCACTCTCACTGGCCACCCCCAGGCACTTTCTTCCTCCCTCTCCTTTCAGCCAGGCATCTTGTGTGCACTGTGATTCCAGTTAGAACTTGCTCACTCAGTGAGATAATAGGGACTGGTACCCTGGCTCCATGGCTCTGCTGGCTACAGTCTATGTACCTTTCCCTATGACCTTCATGTTTTGCTATCCAACTTCCATCACCTGGCTAGGTCTGTTTCAGTAGCTCACAATCACAAGCATACTGGCAGGCGCGTCTGTGTGCACATGTGCACACACATGCATGTGTACACACTAACATCCCTGAGAGCTAACTTGAACATATGCAGAAGTACTAGCTTTCTTCTCCAGGAACTTCAGTTTTGGTAACCACTCAACTTTCTGTGTCCTGGTTATTTTCTTTCACTTGCTCATCAATCATGTGCTTCTAAGTCTGTGACTTATCCTCAAAGGTTACAAAATCTTAGCATTTGTTCATGACAGGGACGTATCTGCAGAGCATTGGGGAGGGTTGAAAGCACTTGCCATGGACAGCTGAGTGACATGTGCCTGTGTTATATAATCTCCTGTCACCTTGGACAGCTTCACAATACCAGTCACGTTGGCCTGGTCTATTACCTCTGCATTCCTTCAGGTTACCAGAAAACAAGGACATCTGGGCTCAGCTGACTTGGAGAACCACTTTCTTGGTCATTCCTGGTCAATGTTGTGCACCTGTTGGTAGCCTACTACACCTTAGGGCCCACAACATTCTGAGTGAGGCCCCCTATTCTTCCTATCTGTGCAGCTTTCTGTGTGTACCTGTCTACTTGTGCCCCCAAGCACCCCTGGGACAAAAAGGCCTCTTCCTACTTCACCCACCCGACCTGAACCCACCTACTCCACTCCCACCCCACCCTCATCTAGCCCTAGCCCCACCCCAATTCTCTGCCCCTACTAGTCTGATGGGCATGGCCACAGGTACCACCCCTCCCCTCTTCCCCATGCCTCTCCCCATTTTTTTAAAATAAATCCCTTCTGGACTCCTTGGCAGACCCCACTCGAGACTCCAAGATCTGGTGAGATTTGCTCTGGCAGGAAACAGGAGCTGGGATTGGTTGGGCCACTTGGTTTCCAGACACTTCTGGGTAATTGCTTCTCTTGCCTCAGCCTTCTGCAGGAATCATGTGGTATGGAGAGGGTGCACAAACCCTAGGTTTCCACCTTGGGTCCCCCACTTTCCCACAAAGTGACCTCCAGCTAACCCCTGGTTCTCCCCAATGGACTCTTGTTCTCTTGGTCAAAGGGTTTCAGTATTTGTCTCTTTGTACGTTTGCCAGTATATTTTTTAGAAGTTGTACTGTTCTATACTGTCTTCTCAGCATTGGATGAGTAGAGTAGTTTTACTCCATCCCTACCAATATTAGATAGTACTATTAAGATTTTTTTCTTCTCCCCCCAATTTTTTTTTTTTTTTTTTTTTTTTTTTGGACCCCCAATTCTATTTGCCATCCAAAATGGGTAATTGGGCCAGGGGCTGCAGTGAATGCTGAAGCAGGTGAGGAGCCAGCTGTGACCTCGTGCTCTGGAAAGAGGCGAGGGGGCCAGATACTCTCGAAAGTGGCTACAGAGCCACAGTGTGGATGCCATATTCCAGCGAGCCAGGTTTTGCCACCATTTGGCACGGGACAATGCAACCCTCTGGAGGTGCCAGGGCATGGTGGGCCAAGAAAGAGACAGAAATGGGCCTGAGAGATGGTTTTCAGTGTCCAAAGAGGAAAGGCCCTTTGACCCAAGCACCAGCTAGGCACTTCGATTTTCTTCTGGTCCAGCCATTGAGAAATTGCTCAGATTTTGAGATAAGAGGAGACAGCAGTCACATGGTGGGGCTGAGTCTCCAGTTTTCAGTTTATCCTTCAGCTTTCTAAATACACGTTAACCTACTGTCTTCTTGTTTTGGAAGCATTTTGGTTCTTGCTCTCAGGCTTGGATGCACACAGGTGACTAAGAGAATAGGAGGCCAGGGAAACCAGGTATTTGAGGACCTGAGGCCATTGTGAGCTGAACCAGTGTGCGTTGAAGTTATCTTTGAGTAAGCTGGTCCCCTTTGCCACACCTCTGGTGCCCACTCCGTGCTGGTCATTGTGGAGCTGGGTAGAGTCTGTGGCATGAGGCCCTCAGGGCAGGAGGGAGATGAACACCCTTGAGATTCACAAGTAATTTTTCTAAGAGAGCTTTGGTCCTGCTGCTATCTTTGAAGAGACAGCTGCAATGTGATGGAGACCCATCCCTGAAGCCATGGTCAGGTTTGGAACCTGTGCTTGTGAGGCTAGTTTTAGACCACAGTCACTCGACCCCTGTGTGGAATTAGGCAAGGCCTGGCGGTGAGCCCAGGGAAGTTTTGATCTCCCTACGTGTGGGACACCTGGATGTGAAGTGCCTCTAGACAGAAGGCACTCAGGCAACAGAATGAGTCCTCTCGCTGCAACTGGAGGAGGCCAGGGAGTCCATGTGGCTAGATGTGGAATGGAGAGGGATGCCAAGGGTGAACACATTATGCAATAGGGATGCTGACTAACACAAGGGTGCTGCTGATCCCAGCAAACCTGGCTGTAACTCCAAGTATCACTGCTGTCTCCAGAGTGGAATATGTAGACTCTCTGTACCAGAGCTGCAGACTCTTGAGTGTCTGTGTCAGTATCAACTGGGGCCAGGAACCTGAGAGGAGGAAGGTGTGCAAAGAGGAGAGGTCAAGGTCATGAATCCAGAGGAGTTCAGGGCAGAAGGAGAAAAGTGTCAGCCTGGTGCTGCCAGCCAGTTGCCTTCCTGTGTAGACAAAGTGTGATCAGAGGCCAGGCTATGGTGGAGACTCCCAGAGCTCTGCTTCTGCAGTCATGGCACCAGACCAGGGTCCCCACACCCTTCCTATCTTCTGCCTCACCTGTGGGAGGAGCCTCTGCACACAACTGTTCCCCAGATTCTGTTGATGACACCCCATCAGTGAATCCTTACCTGCCCCTGGGGAGGGCAGGCAGTACTGGAAGGTTTGCTCCTGAGAGATGGACTGATTCTGAACCCTTGGAGGACAGCTGTTGAGCTGAGGAAATGTATAAATCTAGGCCTTTCTGGATTTCTCTCCAAATATTGCACTTTTGCCTCATCCTCCTGGATGACCTGGCAGTAGCCACAGACCTCCTGAGTCCCTAGACTGTGGTGGGTGGTGTCTCCCAACAGGAGGCTTCTGTTCTGTGCTCTTAGTCCCTAAGATTTTCACTGCCCACAAACAGAGTAGGGTATTCCAGTCTTCAGAGACTTTTCTGGGCACACTCCCTTAACAGACTGGACCAGGGATGGCTCAGGGAGGCCTGAACTTGGCCAGAGGCATCACTCTGTGTCACTCTCCATGGGCTCCTGTGTGACATTCTCTTGAGACCCAGCCCTTGCCTAGGAAAAGGAAAAAGCAAAGTAAGGCCCCTGCTGATGGTGTTTCTGTTTCTGAGGAAGAAACTGGGATGAGGAAAGTGAAACACTTGGTGATTTAAGTCCTCCTAAGTACAAAGTATTTTCATTTTGATTTAGAATCCAGCTTCAGCATCTCATTCCCCATGGAAAAAACTTGAATAAAGAGCCTGTTAGTGAAAAAAGAAATGAAGATGCCTTAGAAGCAATGATGCAAGCACATATTACTTCCCTTGGTAGAGACAGAGAGACTTGGACATCACATCAAGCCCGAAAGCAGAAAGAATGAGACATTTGAAGCAGATCCAGCCTCAGGAAGTAGGATGACAACTGTCCACGTTGTGCATTAGAAAAATCCTCACCCCCAGTTGAAAGTGATGTACTGAGAACAGAGGAAGCAGATTTGAGAGGACTATTTGCTGGCATTTCCGGGAAGAAATGAAACACTTTAATTCTCACTGCTTAAGATGAAAAAGTACTAAAAACAAATTAGCTTTGCTATTTTTATTTCGCTAAACATTTACAACCAGTTAATCCTAAATAATTCAACCCTGAATAATTTTTGGAAGGAATGATGTTGAAGCTGAAGCTCCAAAACTTTGTTTACCTGAT
>SJYD01056361.1:0-12018 GCA_006408635.1 Nanger granti | reverse complement strand
TCAAGTTGTTGGGGGCTCCTCTCGAGTTACAATGGGGAACCCAGGGGCTCGCACCTGTGCACTCAGGATTGGACAGTCTCCGTGCCAGTTGCCAGGCGCATCTGGGATTCTTCTCTAATAGTCTCGGTTCTCAGTCCTCGACTTTTGCTGAGGCCAGAGTCTGAGCTTTCCTCGACCTTCGTGACCTAAGTCTTGGTGTACCCCTGAGGGCCCCACAGAGGAGACATGCCTCGTCTCGCCTGGACACGTGCACGGCTTCTTACCTGACCAGCTGCAGCAGCAGTTTCAGGCTTCATGTCGAGCAGACACAGGGTTCTCTGGCTTGCCCTTGAGGCCCAAAGTGCTGTCACACATGCA
Organism: Nanger granti; assembly: GCA_006408635.1. Classification (NCBI taxonomy): domain Eukaryota; kingdom Metazoa; phylum Chordata; class Mammalia; order Artiodactyla; family Bovidae; genus Nanger; species Nanger granti. The sequence continues at coordinate 11,661 of SJYD01056361.1, read as the reverse complement.
GGTGTTTCTGGCGTGGAGTCTAGAGGTGAGAGTCAAGGCAGTGCAGAGCAAACAGGTTCATCTTCAGTGCACAAGGCATTTGGGGGTCTTGGAGAATGGTGGTCGAAACCCAGATGCTCCACCCGACTTTCCTAATGTGAGCAACTACTTTTGGAATGTGATGGCAGCCCCAGGACACCTTATACTAAGGAGCAGGAAAAGGAACTATCATCTAGAGCTTAGCAAGGTCAAAGTGGGCTCCTCTTAAGTCTCAGCGGGTCCACTGGGGTTCCACTTGGGTGCGACGTTTGTAGCTGGGAACTCCTTGTGTCACAGCAAGGGAAGAAGGAGCCCTTCGAGGTCCAAGAGTGAAGGGGTGATTTCTCACGAGACACCAGATTGGTTAAGGGCCTCAACCCGCTTGTAAAGGAGAAGCTTCTGGTGTTACTGGTGGGTTCCACTTGGGTGCGACGTTTGTAGCTGGGAACTCCTTGTGTCACAGCAAGGGAAGAAGGAGCCCTTCGAGGTCCAAGAGTGAAGGGGTGATTTCTCACGAGACACCAGATTGGTTAAGGGCCTCAACCCGCTTGTAAAGGAGAAGCTTCTGGTGTTACTGGAGTTGTGGCAGGGTTTCTCGAGTTATCACGGGGAGCCCAGGACGTGCCCCTGTGGCCTCAGGAGAGGACAGTAACCGTGCTGTTGCTAGTCACCTCTGGAGATTCCTCCCCAAACGTCTCTGTGTGCTCTGTCCTCCACTTGTGGTGAGGCCAGTGCCTGAGCTTCCCTCTACATTCCTGACCTAGGTCTTGGCGGTTCCCCAGAGGATCCAACAGAGAAGACAGGATTCGTCTCACGTTAACAGGTTCATGGCTACTTGACGGAACACCTGTAGGAGCAGTGTCATACTCCATGTCAAGAAGACAGAAGGATCTGTGGCTTGCTCTGGAGTTCCAAAGTGCTGTCACACGTGCCATTGTGTCGTGCGTCGAGCCTCAGGGTGACAGTCACGGCACTGCGGTGCAGTTTAGTTCATCTGCAGTGGACAAGGCATTTGCGTGTCTTGTCTGCGGGGCAGTTTAGTTCATCTGCAGTTGACAAGGCATTTGCGTGTCTTGGTGAATGGTGGCCGAACCTCTGAGGATCCCCCCGACTTTTCTTTTGCGAGCAACTCCTCTGGGTATTCGAGCGAAACTCCAGGGAACCTTTCTCTAAGGGGCAGAAAAGGAGACAATAATCTGGAGCTTAGCAGTGGAAAACAGGGCTCTGTTGAGTCACAGGAAATCTCTTGTTGTTCCTCTCGAGTGGAGACCGATAGGACGGGGAAATTCCTGGGTCACATCAAGGTGGTGAAAGAGCCCTTCCAGGTCGAGAGTAAAGGAATGATTTCCCCAGAGATGCTGCAGTGGATAAGGACCTCACCCCGCTTGAAAGGGAGAAGCTTCTCGTATTTCTCGAGTTGTTGCGGTCGGGGAAATTCCTGGGTCACATCAAGGTGGTGAAAGAGCCCTTCCAGGTCGAGAGTAAAGGAATGATTTCCCCAGAGATGCTGCAGTGGATAAGGACCTCACCCCGCTTGAAAGGGAGAAGCTTCTCGTATTTCTCGAGTTGTTGCGGGGTTTCTCGAGTTATGATGGGGAGCCCATAGATCCGCCCCTGTGGCCTCAGGAGAGGCCAGTCTTCTTGCCAGTTGCCATGCACCTTTGAGGATTCCTCCCCAGTCATCGCCGAGTCCTCAGTCCTCGTCTGGTGCTGAAGCTGGTACCTGAGCTTACGTGGCCCATGCTGACATAAATCTTGGGGTTCCCAAGGAGCCCTCACAGGAAAGTCAGGCCTCGTTTTGCCTGCAGACATACACTTGCGCTTGCCCCTGCAGCTGCAACAGCTGTGAAAGTCTCTCCATCGAGTGGACACAGAGATCAGTGCCTTGACCTTCAGGAAACACCCAGGTCTGTCACACGTGCCAGTGTGTCAGGATTCGAGCCTCGGGGTGACAGTCGACCCAGTGGAGGGCAATCAGGTTCATCTGAAGTGAACGAGGTATTTGGGGGTCTTGGGGAATGGTGGTAAGATCCGTGATGGTGCTCCTGACAGTCCAGGATCGAGTGTCTCCTTTTGGGATGTGAGGGAAATGCTGGGAACCCTTTCCCAACAGAGCAGGAAAGGGCCCGTCCATTGGAGCTCAGCAAGGATATTGGGGCTCCTTTCCATTTATGGAGGGACCCTCGTTGTTCCCCTCGAGTGAGGATGGGCTGCGCAAGAAACTTCTTGGGTCACAGCAAGGAGATGAAGGACACTTTGGAGGTCCAAGAGAAAAGAGGTTCTTTCCCCAGAGACGCCACAACACACGAGGTCCTCACCCCGCTTTCAGGGGAGAATCTTTTGGTTTTTCTCAAGTTGTGGAGGGGTTCTCTTAAGTTAAGTCAGGGAACCAAAGGAAGCGCTCCTGTTACCTCAGGAGAGGACAGTCTCTGTGCCAGTTGGCAGTCACATCTCGAGATTCCTCCCCAATCATCTCAGTGTGTCCTGTCCTGAACTTGAGCTGAGGTCAGAGCCTGAGCTTCCATCGACCATCCTGACCTAGATCTTGGGGTTACCCAGAGGCTCCACAGAGGAGATAGGCTTTGTCTCACCTGGACACGTGCAGGGCTACTTGCCTGAACAGCTGCAGCAACAGTGTCAGGCTCCATGTCTAGCGGACAGAGGGATCTGTGGCTTCTTCTCTAGGTCCAAAGTGCTGTCACATGTGCAGCCTCTGGATATCAGTCAAGGCAGTGCAGGGCAGACAGGTTCATCTACAATGGACAAGGGTTTGAGCATCTTGGTGAATGCTGGGCGAACCCCAGATGCTCCTCCCAACATTCCTACTGGGATGCGACGGAAGGCACAGGAAACCATAGACTAAGGAGCAGGAAAAGGGACTATCATCTAAAGCTTAGCAGGTGCAAACTGTGCTACTCTTGAGACGCAGTGGTTCCATTGGGGATCCTCTTGGGTGTGACGGTTGTGGCCAGGAACTCCTTGTTTCACAGCAAGGGAGTGAAGTAGCCCTCCGAGGTCTAAGAGGGAAGGGGTGATATCCCACGAGACGCCTGGATCGGATAAGGGCCTCACTTCGCTTGCAAGGGAGAAGATTCTGATTTTTCTCGAGTTGCGGCAGGGTTTCTCGAGTTATGACGGGGAGCCCATGGTCGTTCCTCTGTTCCCTCAGGAGAGGACAATCTCCCTGCCAGTTGCCCGTCACCTCTGGGAATTTCTCCCCATTCGTCTCTGGGTGCCCTGTCCTCGACTTGTGCTGATGCCAGTTCCTGAGATTCCCTCGACTGTCCTGACCTAGGTCTTGGGGGTTCCCCTGAGGCACCACAGAGGATACAGTCTTCGTCTCACCTGGACACGTGCATTGCTACTTGCTGGATCAGCTGCAGCAGCAAGGTCAGGCTCCATGTTGAGCAGACACAGGGATCTGTGGCTTGCCCTCGAGGCCGAAAGTGCTGTCACACGACAGCTGTTTCGGGCTTCGAGCCTCGGGGTGACATTCAAGACAGTGCAGGGGAGACAGGTTCATCTTCTGTGGAAAAGGCATTTGAGGGTCTTGAAGTATGGTTGCCAAACCCCAGATGCTCCTCCCGACTTTACTACTGTGAGCACCTCCTTTTGGGATGGACGGAAGCCCCAGGACACGTTATACAAACAGCAGGTAAAGGGACTATCATCTAGAGCTTAGCAGGAGCAAACTGGGTTCCTTGTGAGTCACAGCGGGTCCACTGGGGTTCCCCTAGGGTGCGGCTGTTTTGCCTCGGAACTCCTTGTGTCACAGCAAGGGAGTGAAGGAGCCCTTCGAGGTCCAAGAGGGAAGAGGTCATTTCCCACCAGACGCCGGATAGAATAAGGGCCTCACCCCGCTTGCAAGGGAGAATCTTCTGATGTTTCTCGGGTTGCGGTGTGGTTTCTCGAGTTACAATGGGGAGACCAGGGACCCGCCCCTGTGGCCTCAGGAGAGGACAGTCTCCGTGCCTGTTGCCAGTCATCTCTGGGATTCCTCTCCAATAGTCTCTTGGAGCCCTGTATTCGACTTGTGCTGAGGCCAGTGCCTGAGCTTCCCTGGACCCTCCAGACCTAAGTCTTGGGGGTTGCCCTGTGGCTCGCACAGAGGAGACAGGCTTCAGCTCACCTGGACAAGTGCACGTCTACTTGCTTGACCAGTTGCATCAGCAGTGTCAGGCTCCATGGGGAGCAGACAGAGTGATCTGTGGCTTGCTCTGGAGGTCCCAAGTGCTGTCACACGTGCCAATGTATACTGTGTCGATCCTCGGGGTGACAGTCAAGGAACTGTGGGGCTGTCAAGTTCATCTGCATTGGACAAGGCATTTGAGTGTCGTGGTGAATGGTTCCGGAACCCCTGATGCTCCTTCCCACTTTCCTGTTGTGAGAACCTTTTTTCGGTATTCGAGCAAAGCTACAGGGAACCTTTCCCTAAGGAGCAGGAAAGGGGACTATCATCTGGAGCTTAGCAGGTGCAAACAGGGCTCTTTTGTGTCGCAGCAGATCCCTTGTTGTTCCTCTCTAGTTGAGACGGGTAGGGCGATTAAATTCCTGGGTCACAGCAAGGGGATGATAGAGCCCTTAGAGGTCCAATAGGGAAGGAATGATTTCCCCAGATACTGCAGTGGATAAAGGTCTCACCCCACTTGCAAGAGAGAAGCTTCTTGTATTTATCGAGTTTGGGCGAGGTTTCTCACGTTATGATGATGAGCCCATGGACCCGCCCCTGTGGCCTCAGGAGAGGCCAGTCTCCTTGCCAGTTGCCATGCGCATTTGAGGATTCCATCCCAGTCATCGCCATCTCCTCAATCCTCGTCTGGTGCTTAATCTGGTACTGGAGCTTTCCTCGCCCATACTGACATAAATTTTGGGGTTCCCATGGAGCCCTCACAGGAAAGTTAGGCCTCATCTTGCCTGTAGACGTACACTTGAGCTTGCCTCCGCAGTTGCAGCATCTTTGAAAGGCTCCTTGTCGAGTGGACACAGGGATCTGGGACTCGACCTCGAGGTACCCTCCGGGTCTGTCACAAGTGCCCGTGTGTCAGGCTTCGAGCCTCGATGTAACAGTCGACCCAGTGCAGGGCACTCAGCTTCATGTGGAGTGAACGAGGTTTTGGGGGGCCTTGGGGAATTGTGGAAAGACCCCTGAGGCTGCTCCGACAGTCCTGGTTCCAGTGTCTCCTGTTGGGATATGAGGGAAGTGCTGGTAAACCTTTCCTGATAGAGCAGGAAATGGGCCCTCATCTCGACTTCAGCAGGGATACTGGGGTGATTTACATTCATGACAGGACCCTCGGTGTTCCCCTCGAGTGAGGAGGGGCAGCGAGAGAAATTTTTTGTTTCACAACAAGAAAGCGAACGACACTCTGGAGGTCCAAGAGAGAAGAGGATCTTTCCCCCGAGACACCACAGAAGACGAGGTCCTCATCCCGCTTGCAGGGGAGAATTTTTTGTTTTTTCTCAAGTTATGGCGGGGTTCTCTCGAGTTACAAAGGGGAACACAGTGACTCGACCTGTGCACTCAGGATTGGACAGTTTCCGTGCCAGTTGCCAGGCACCTATGGGGATTCTTCTCTAATCATCTCGGTGCTCAGTCCTCGACTTTTGCTGAGGCCGGAGCCTGAGCTTTCCTCGACCATTCTGATCTAGGTCTTGGTGTACACTTGAGGGCCCAACAGAGTAGACAGGACTCGTCTCGCCTGGACACGTTCATGGCTACTTGCTTGACCAGCTGCAGCAGCAATGTCAGGCTCCATGTCGAGCAGACAAAGGATTCTGTCGCTTGCCTTGAAGGCCCAAAGTGCTCTCACACGTGCAGGTGTTTCGGGCGTCAAGCCTCCGGATGACACTCAAGGAAGTGCAGGACAGACAGGTTCATCTACAGTGGACAAGGCATTTAGGGGTCTTGGAGAATGGTGGCCGAACCCCAGATGCTCCTTTCGACATTCCTGCTGGGAGCACCATCTTTTTGGATGTGAGGGAAAGCACAGGATATGTTAGACTAAGGAGCAAGAAAAGGGACTATCATGTAGAGCTTAGCAGGGGCAAACTGGGCTCCTCTTGAGACACAGCAGGTCCACTGGAGTTCCTATTGGGGGCGACGTTTGTCACCAGGAACTCCTTGTGTCACAGCAAGGGAGTGAAGGATCCTTTCGAGGTCCAAAAGGCAAGGGATGATTTTCCACGCGACGCCGGATTGGATATGGGCCTCACCCGCTTGCAAGGGAGAAGCTTCTGGTATTTCTCGAGTTTCGGCTGGGTTTCTCGAGTTTCGACCTGGAGATCAGGGATTCGCCCGTGTGGCCTAAGGAGAGGACAGTCTTCGTGCCAGGGGACGGTCACCTCGGCGAATTCCTTCCCAATCGTCTCTGGGTACACAGTCCTGGAATTGTGCTGAGGCCAGTGCCTGAGCTTCCCTCGACCGTCCTGACCTAGGTCTTAGGGGTTCCTCTTAGGCTCCCACAGAGGAGACAGCGTTCCTCTCACCTGGACACGTGCACTGCTACTTGCCTGACCAGCTGCAGCAGCAGTGTCAGGCACCATTTCGAGCGGACAGAGGGATCTGTGGCTTGCTCTCGAGGTCCAAAGTGTTGTCACATGTGATAGTGAGTCGTGCGTCGAGACTCGGGGTGAAAATCAAGGCAGTACGGGGCTGTCAAGTTCATCTGCAGTGGACAAGGCATTTGGGTGTCTTGGTGAATGGTTACCAAAACCCTGATGCTCCTCGCTACTTTCCTGTTGCGAGCATCTCCTAGTGGTATTCGAGAACATCTTAAGGAAACCGTTCCCTAAGTGGCAGGAAACGGGACGATCATCTGAAGCTTAGCAGGTGCAGACAGGGCTCTGTTGAATCACAGCGGATCCTTTGTTTTACCTCTCGAGTTAAGACGGGTACAGTGGGATATTCCTGGGTCACAGCAAGGGGGTGAAAGAGCCCTTCGAGGTCCAAGAGAAAAGAAGTGATTCCCCCAGAGATGCCACAGTGGATAGCGACCTCAATTAGCTTTCAAAGGATAAGCTCCTGGTGTTTCTCGAATTGTGGCAGGGTTTCTTGNTACCTCTCGAGTTAAGACGGGTACAGTGGGATATTCCTGGGTCACAGCAAGGGGGTGAAAGAGCCCTTCGAGGTCCAAGAGAAAAGAAGTGATTCCCCCAGAGATGCCACAGTGGATAGCGACCTCAATTAGCTTTCAAAGGATAAGCTCCTGGTGTTTCTCGAATTGTGGCAGGGTTTCTTGTGTTACGATGGGGAGCCCATGGACCAGCCCCTGTGGCCTCAGGAGAGGCCAGTCTTCTTGCCAATTGCCATGCGACTTTGCGGATTACTCCGCATTCATCGCCGAGTCCTCTGGCTCGTCTGGTGCCGAAGCTGGTACTTGAGCTTTCCTCGCCCATGCTGACAGAAATCTTGGGGTTCCCATAGAGCCCCCACAGGAAAGTCAGGCCTCGTCTTGCCTGGATACGTACTCTGGCACTTGCCTCTGAGGCTATAGCAGCTATGAAAGGCTCCCCATCGAGTGGACGCAGGGATCTGTGACTTGACCTCAACGTACCACCCGAGTGGGTCACACGTGCCAGTGTGTCAGGCTTCGAGCCTCAGGGTGACAGTCTACCCAGTGCAGGGCAATCAGGTTCATCTGGAGTGAACGAGGTATCTGGGGGTCTTGGGGAATGGTGGCAAGTCCCCTGATGCTGCTCCCGACAACTCCTGTTTCGACTGTCTCCTGTTGGGATGTGAGGGAAATGCTGGGAACCCTGTCTCGACAGAGCAGGAAAGGGACCCTCATCTGGAGCTCAGCAGGGATACAGGGACTCCTTTACATTTATGGCGGGAACTTCGGTATTCCCCTCGAGTGAGGACAGGTGGTGCGGGAAACTTCTTTTGTCACAGCAAGAAGGTGAACGACACTTTGGAGGTCCAAGAGAGAAGATGTTCTTTCCCCAGAGACGCCACAGACGACGAGGTCCTTCCCCGCTTGCGAGGAGAATCTTTTGTTTTTTCTCAAGTTGTGGTGGAGTCCTCTCAAGATACAATGGGGAACCCAGGGACTCGCCCCTGTGCACTCAGGATTGGACAGTCTCCCTGCCAGTTTCCAGGTGCATCTGAGGATTCTTCCCTAATCGTCTCGGTGCTCAGTCCTCGACTTTTGCTGAGGCCGGAGTCTGAGCTTTCCTCGACCGACCTGACCTAGGTCTTGGTGTCCCCCTGAGGGCCTCACAGAAAAGACAGGCCTCGCTTCGCCTTGACACGTGCACGGCTACTTGCCTGACCAGCTGCAGCAGCTGTGTCAGGCTCCATGTGGAGCAGACACAGGAATCTGTGGTTTGCACAATAGGCCCAAAGTGCTGTCACACGTGCAGTTGTTTTGGACATCGAGCCTCGTGGAGACACTCAAGGCAGTGCACGGCAGACAGGTTCATCTGCAATGGACAATGCAATTGGGGGTCTTGGAGAATGGTGGGCGAACCCCAGATGCTCATCCTGAATTTCCTACTGTGAACACCTCCTTTTGGGATGCGACGGAAGCCCCCGGACAGTTTATACTATGGAGCAGGAAAAGAGACTATCATCTAGAGCTTAGCAGGGGCAAACTTGGCTCCTCTTGAGTCACAGCGGGTCCACTGCGGTTCCTCTTGGGTGCGAAGGTTGTACCCGGGAACTCCGTGTGTTACAGCAAGGGATTGAAGGAGCCCTTCGAGGTCCAAGAGGGAAGGAGTTATATCCCACCAGACACCAGATAGGATAAGGGCCTCACCCAGCTTCCCAGGGAGAAGTTTCTGGTTTTTCTCGAGTTGGGGGGGGTTTCTCGAGTTATGATGGGGAGCCCTGGGACGAGCATCTGTGGCCTCAGGAGAGGACAGTCTCTGTTCCAGTTACCCGTCACCTCTGGGAAATCCTCCCCAATCGTCTCTGGGTGCCTTGTCTTCTAAGTTTGCTGAGCCCAGGGCCTGATCTTCCCTCGACAGTCCTGACCTCAGCCTTGGGGATTCCCCTGAGGCTCCCGCAGTGGAGACAGGCTCCGTCTCACTTGGACACGTGCATGGCTGCTTGCCTGACCAGCTTCAGCAGCAGTGTCAGGCTCCATGTCGAGCGGACAGAGAGATCTGTGGCTTGCCCTCGAGGTCCAAAGTGCAGTCACACGTGCCAGTGTGTCGTGCTTTGAGTCTCGGGATGACAGAAAAAAGCATTGCGAGGCACTTTAGTTCATCTGCAGTGGACAAGGCATTTGGGGGTCTTGGTGAATGGTGGTCGAAACCCTAATACTTCCCCTGATATTCCTGTTGTGATCACCCCCTCTTAGTATTCGAGTGAAGCCCCAGGAAACCTTTCTGTAAGGATCCTGAAAGGGGACGATCATCTAGAGCTTAGCAGGAGTAAACAAGTCTCTGTTGAGTCGCATCAGATCCCTTGTTGTTCCTCTCTCGTTGAGACCCGTAGAGCAGGGAAATTCCTGGGTCCCAGCAAGGGGGTGAAAGAGCTCTTTGAAGTCCACGAGGGAAGGAATGATTTCCCCAGAGATGCCGCAGAGGATAAGGATTTCAACCAGCTTGCAAGGGGGAAGCTTCTGGTATTTGTCGAGTTGTGTCGCGGTTTCTCGAGTTAGGACGGGTAGTCCATAGACCCGCACCTGTGGCCTCAGGAGAGGCCAGTTTTCTTGCCAGTTGCCATGCGACATTGGGGATTCCTCCCCAGTCATCGTCAAACCCTGTTTTCGTCTGGTGTTGAAGCTGGTATCTAAACTTACCTCGCCAATGCTTACATAAATATTGTCGTTCCCATGAAGCCAACTCAGGAAAGGCAGGCCTCCTCATGACTGGAGAGGTACATTTTTGCTTGCTCCTGCAACTGCAGCAATGTGAAAGACTCCCCGTCGAGTGGACACAGAGGTCTGTGCCATGACCTCGAGGATCTACCCAGGTCTGTCACACGTGCCTGTGTGTCAGGCTTCGAGCCTCAGGGTGACAGTCGACCAAGTGCAGGGCAATCAGGTTTATCTGGAGTGAACGAGGTATTTGTGGGTCTTGGGGAATGGTGGCAAGTCCCCTGATGCTGCTCCTGACAGTCCTGGTTCGACTGTCTCCTGCTGGGATGTGAGGGAAATGCTGGGAAACCTTTCTCTTCAGAACAGTAAAGGGATCCTCATCTGGAGCTCAGCAGGGATACGGGGGCTCCTTTACATTCATGGCGGGAACTTCAGTGCTCCCCTCGAGTGAGGACGGGTGGCGTGAGAAACTTCTTGTGTCACAGCATGAAGGTGAACGACACTTTGGTGGTCCAAGAGCAAAGAGGTTCTTACCCTGAGACGACACAGCAGACGAGGTCCTCACCCCACTTGCATGGGTATATCTTTTGATTTTTCTCAAGTTGTGGCGGGTTCCTCTCGAGTTACAACAGGGAACACAGGGACTCGCACCTATGCACTCATTTTGGACAGTTTACGTTCCAGTTTCCAGACGCTTATGGGGATTCTTCCATAGTCGTCTCCGTGCTCAGTCCTCGATCTTTGATGAGGCCGGAGCCTGAGCTTTCCTCGACCGCCCTGAACTAGATCTTGGATTAATCCTCAGGGCCCCACAGAGGAGACAGGCCTCGTCTCGCCTGGACACGTGCAGAGCGACATGCCTGACCAGCTTCAGAAGCAGTGTCAGGCTCTCTGTCGAGTGGACGCAGGGTTCTGTGGCTTGCCCTCGAGGCCCAAAGGGCTGTCACACGCGAAGGTGTTTTTGGGGTCGAGCCTTGCGGTGACATTCAAGGCAGTACAGGGCAGACATGTTTATCTGCAGTGGACAAGGCATTTGGGTGTCCTGGCGAATGGTGGCCAAACCAGATGCTCCTCCAGACGTTCCAACTGAGAGCACCTCTTTTTGGGATGCAAAGGGAGTCCCAGGACACTTTATACTAAGGAGCAGGAAAAGGGAGTATTATCTAGAGCTTAGCAGGGGCAAACTGGGCTCCTCTTGAGTCGCATCGGGTCTACTGGGGTTCCTCTTGGGTGCGACGTTTGTGGCAGGGAACTCCTTCTGTCACAGCAGGAAGTGAAGTTGCCCTTCGAGATCCAAGAATGAAGGGGTAATTTCCCAAGAGACGCCGGATAAGATAAAGGCCTCACCCCACTTGCAAAGGAGAAGCTTCTGGTATTTCCCGAGTTGTGGCATGGTTTCTAGAGGTACGACGGGGAGCCCAGGGATGCACCCCTGTGGCCTTATTAGAGGACACTCTCCGTGCCATTTACCAGTCACCTCTGAAGATTTCTCCCCATTCGTCTCAGTGTGCTCTGTCCTTGACTTGTGCTGAGGCCAGTGCCTGAGCTTCCCTCGACCATCTTGACGTAGGTCTTGGGCGTTCCGCTGAGGCTCCTACAGAGGAGACCGGCTTCGTCTCAGCTGGACACGTGCACGGAGACTTGCCTGACCAGCTGCAGCAGAAATGTCAGGCTCCATGTCGAGCGCATTAGCGATCCGTGGCTTGCTCTCGAGGTCCAAAGTGCCTTCACAAGTGCCAGGGTGTCGTGTGTTGATCCTCGGGGTGACAGTCAAGGCAGTGAGGGGCTGTCAAGTTCATGTGCAGTGGACAAGGCATTTGGAGGTCTTGGTGAATGGTGGCCGAAACCCTGATGCTCCTCCCGAATGAAAGGCAGTAAA
>SJYD01056356.1:3213-27448 GCA_006408635.1 Nanger granti | reverse complement strand
TTTTCATATTCAGAAAGATATTTTATGTTTAAATATAAGACAATTTTGTTCTTTTCAAGCTAAAATATGTTTGTACTTTGCAGTGAATGTCTTGTTTCACATATTTAGACATAAGAAAATCACATTGTGTGTCTTTGCCTTGACCATCTTTGTGGCATCATTGTGCATTTAGAATCAACTGTTTGAATGTGTGGACTGTGAAGATTTAGGGTCACATACTATTGATGCATAGCTTGAAGGATTTTGAGAATTACCTTGCTAGCATGTGAAATGAGTACAGTTTTGCAGTAGTCTGAACATTGTCTGGCATCGCCCTTCTTTGGAATTGAAATGAAAACTGACCTTTTCCAGTCCTGTGGCCACTGCCAAGTTTTCCAAAGTGGCTGGCATATTGAGTGCAGCACTTTAACAGTACCACTGTTTAGTATTTGAAAGAGCTCCGTTGGGATTTAATCATCTCCACTAGTTTTGCTTGTACTGCTGCTTCCTAAGGCCCTCGTATCTGCACTCCAAAATGTCTGGCTCTAGGTGAGTGATCACACCATCATGGTTATCCAGGGTATAAAAGATATATTTTTAACAGTTCTTCTGTGTATTCTTGCTACCTTCTGATTTAGTTAGGCCCATAACATTTCTGTCCTTTATCGTGCCTGTCTTTGCATGAAATGTTCCCTTGGCATTCCTCATTTTCTTGAAGACATCTCTAGTCTTTCCCATTGTATTGTTTTCCTCTGTTTCTTTGCTTTATTCAAATCCCTTGTGAGTACACATTGGAAGTGACAAATAAATTAAAGGATTAGATCTGGCACACAAAATACCAGAAGACCGATGGATGGAGGTTCCTAACATTGTACAGGAGGTGGTGATCAAAAGCATCCGCAAGAAAAATAAATGTAAAAAGGCAAAGTGTTGTCTGAGGTGGCCTTACAAATAGATGAGAAGAGAAGAGAAAGGCAAAGGAGACACAGAAAGATATAGTCACATGAATACAGAGTCCCAAAGACTGACAAGGAGAGATAAGAAGGCCTTCTTAAGTGAGCCACCAGGGACACCCCTTATCTAATAAAAGGGATTTCTCAGTGGGATCGCTATGTGCACAGTCCCCTCGTATAGATACTATGTCATAGTGCTTCCTCCCCTCCCTGGCTGGGGGTCACCATCTGATAGTCTCAGTGCCCAGGAGGAGGGGGCACCCCAGCCTCTCCCATGAGGAAGCCACAGGCCCAAGTATCAGATGTGTCTTCCTGTAGGCCTTACAAATAGATGAGAAGAGAAGAGAAAGGCAAAGGAGACACAGAAAGATATAGTCACATGAATGCAGAGTCCCGAAGACTGGCAAGGAGAGATAAGAAGGCCTTCTTAAGTGAGCCACCAGGAACGCCCCTTATCTAATAAAAGGGATTTCTCGGTGGGATTGCTATGTGCTCAGTCCCCTTATATAGACACTATGTCATAGTGCCTCCTCCCCTCCCTAGCTGGGGGTCACCATCTGATAGCCTCAGTGACCAGGAGGAGGGGACACCCCAGCCTCTCCCATGGGGAAGCCACAGGCCCAAGTATCAGATGTGTCTTCCTGGGGTTGTGATTGTACAAATCATGCACTCACCTTTAATCATCACCTCACACCCTGCATTCGCCCGAGAAACACACAGAGGACCAAGGAGACCATGGAAACTGCCACCAGGCTCCACCTTGGCAGTCACCCACATTCAGTGGACACACGGATCGATGACGAGCCCCACAAGATAGGGCTAAGAATAGCATCCACAATGCCCAGCTCCTCAACGTGCCAACCAGCACCCGTAGACGGCTTCCAGTTCAGCCCAGTGATGTCACATGATGCGAATGAGGAGCAGCCTCTGCAATGCCCAGCTGCTCAGAGCACCCTTCGTCAGCCCTGAGGTGGCTTCTGATTCAGGCCAGGAACGTCACAGGACGTGACTGAGACACAGCCTCCACAATGCCCAGCTCCACACTTGGGCCATTCATCAGCCCCGAAGCAGCTTTCAGTTCAGCCCAGTGATGAAACACCATATGAGCTATGAGCAGCCTCCACAAGGCCTAGCTCTTCAGAGCACCGTCAGTCAGCCCCAAGGCGGCTTCTGTTCAGGATGGTAATGTCACAGGACCTGACTGAGATGCAGCCTCTGCAATGTCCAGATCCATCCATGCACCATTCCTCAGCCCTGAAGCAGCTTCCAGTTCAACACGATGATGTCTCCAACACACCTGTGGTCCCAGATGAAGTCACCTGCGATGGTGTTTTCATAGCCAGTGGATGACCCTGGGCACTGGCCCCATACCCATGTGCAAAGGTAGGGGAGCCCACTGGGTCAGCTTCTCCAGGGACCAGGCCAGGTGAACGCGGACAAAATCCAGGTTCTCTGTGAGGTTGATGCTGGCCACCAACAGCCTGCCTGGGACAAGAGAGGGGCTGCTGTTCATGGTGCTGGCTGTGGGGTCAGTTGCCCATGTGTGCGGTCACTACCCCATGGAGTCATGTGGCCAACCAAACCGTGTGGTCACCAACTCACATGATCACCCACTCTCGGGGTCACTACCCCATGCAATGATCCCTCCACTGGCCACCAACTCCCCTGGGCACCCACCCATAGCATCACTAACCTGCGAGGTCATGTGCTCACCTGTCCACATGATAACCACTCACACCATCATCTGCCAACACAGTCACCCACTCACCAGGTCAGCAACTCACATGGTAACCCACCCTGCAGTCAGCAACTCAAACGGGTCACCCACCCACGTAGTCTCCAACCCTCATGGTCTCCCGTGTCCACTAAACCTGGGGTCACCCAACTATGCAGTCACCCACCCATGCAGTCACCCACCCATGGCCCCCCTAATCTATGGTGTCACATGCCCATGCAGTCACCAAGCTGTGCCATCATCCACCCAGACTCTGGCCTCCGCAGAGGTCAGAGATTGAGATGTCTGACAGAGACTGAAGTTCAGACAGCAGGGGCTCACAGGGGTGTTGACTCATGAATTTCTCCTGTTACAGAGGCAGGCGGGCTGGACAGTGACCCCAAAGATGTCCATGTCCTGTCTACATCCTGACCCCCTGTGGTGGACACAGTATCATCCCCAAGGATGTCCACACCCTGGTCACCATGTGGTGAACAGAATAACGACCCCTAATACATCCTGTTCCATTTCTGCATTTGAACCTAAAGCCATTCGCCAGGACATGTGTGTGACCAGGTGTCCTGGTTTGAAGGCAGCACTCCCCTTGGTGGCTGCAGCTCTTCATGTGCTCCAGGTAGTGGACAAGGTCTCGGGGCTTCACGTTCCACATGATAACCACTCACACCGTCATCCGCCAACACAGTCACCCACTCACCAGGTCAGCAACTCACATGGTAACCCATCCTGCAGTCAGCAACTCAAACGGGTCACCCACCCACGTGGTCTCCAACACTCATGGTCTCCCGTGTCCAGTAAACCTGGGGTCACCCACCTATGCAGTCACCCACCCATGGGCCCCCTAATCCACGGTGTCACGTGCCCATGCAGTCACCAAGCTGTGCCATCATCCACCCAGACTCTGGCCTCCGCAGAGGTCAGAGATTGAGATGTCCGACAGAGACTGAAATTCAGACAGCAGGGGTTCACAGGGGTGTTGACTCATGAATTTCTCCTGTTACAGAGGAAGGCGGGCTGGACAGTGACCCCAAAGATGTCCATGTCCTGTCTACATCCTGACCCCTGTGGTGGACACAGTATCGTCCCCAAGGATGTCCACACCCTGGTCACCATGTGGTGAACAGAATAACGACCCTTAATACATCCTGTTCCATTTCTGCACTTGAACCTAAAGCCAGCCCCATGCACCAGGACATGTGTGTGACCAGGTGTCCCGGTTTGAAGGCGCACTCCCCTGGGTGGCTGCAGCTCTTCATGTGCTCCAGGTAGTGGACAAGGTCTCGGGGCTTCACGTGGTTCCCCCACCCATAAGAGATACTGGGCCACAGTTCTGTATGCTGACTCATGGATGCCTGGTCCTTGTATGATAGGATGATCTGCTGGCCCTAGGAACACAGCTGGTGCAGAGTTGGCTCCCAAGGATGTCCACACCCTGGTCACCATGTGGTGAACAGAATAACGACCCCTAATACATCCTGTTCCATTTCTGCACTGGAACCTAAAGCCAGCCCCATGCGCCAGGACATGTGTGTGACGAGGTGTCCCGGTTTGAAAGCAGCACTCCCCTTGGTGGCTGCAGCTCTTCATGTGCTCCAGGTAGTGGACAAGGCCTTGGGGCTTCACGTGGTTCCCCCACCCATAAGATACTGGGCCACAGTTCTGCATGCTGACTCATGGATGCCTGGTCCTTGTATGATAGGATGATCTGCTGGCCCTGGGAACACAGCTGGTGCAGAGTTGGCACCTCCTGGGCGGAAAATCACCTGGGCACCCGTGAGACATGCGCACAGGGGCTACTGGGGTGCCTTGTGACACGTGTCAGTTATTGGGGGTGTCCGAGAAGCTACAGTGATGTGTGGATTATTAAAGTGTCTATGAGCAGTGATGGGCTGGTTATTGGGATCTCTGTGAGAAGAGACAGTCATAGGTGGGTTATTGGCATGTTTGAATAGAGGCACTAGTAGGTAGATTACTGGGATGTCTGAGTGGAGACAGTGTTGAGTAGATTACTTGGGTGTATTGAGCAGTAATGGGTCCATGATGGGGGTGTCTGAGTGGAAACAGAGGTGGGTGGGTTATAGGGGTTTCTGATAGGAAACAGCAGGTGGATTACTGGGGCACTGTGATGCATGATTTATGGGTTTTGGAGCTGTCTGAATAGAGGCCGGGCTAGGTGGATTACAGAGGGTGCCTGGGACCAGTGATGGGCTGGTCATTGGGGTGTTTGAGTGGAGACTGTAGTGGGCGGATTACTGGAGTTCCATGAGCGTGTCACCTGGTTCCTGAATCAGCCTCATGCAGTGAATGGATAGTCTGATTACAGTGAGACCTAGTGCTTCCACCGCCCCTGCTGCCAAGATCATGGACAGCCTGTGGCCCCTGCTCACCACACAGGGACACAGCATGTCTCCAAAGATGTTCTTGATGCAGCCCATCAGGTACTCGTGAAGGTCCTCCATCACACCCTCGAAGTTCCTGCATGCCAGGATAACCTCCTCCTGGGGGTGGTTCTCCAGCCACTCTGAGATCTCTGTGAGCGTGTCCTGGGTGGGGGTGAGGAGAAGGGCCTTGTTGTGATAGACAGTGGATCCTGGGTGGGCAATTCCACCTAGCACAGCCACCCTACAGACAGGTTAGGGTGTCCTGACACATAAAGACAAAAAGCATGTTGCCTGCCCCCAAGGGACCCAGCCTCTCATAAGTGGCAGTGGAGAGCCATGGCATTGCTCTGGTGTGTGTGTGTGTGTGTGTGTGTGTGTAGGTACAAGTGCACACACAGGTGTACATGTGTTCAGGGTCTGTGTGTGCATGGATATGCATGTGTGTGTGTTCACAGCAGCAGAGAGCAGTGTTTGCCCCCAAGGGACCCAGCCTCTCATAAGTGGCAGTGGAGAGCCATGGCATTGCTCTGGTGTGTGTGTGTGTGTGTGTGTGTGTGTAGGTACAAGTGCACACACAGGTGTACATGTGTTCAGGGTCTGTGTGTGCATGGATATGCATGTGTGTGTGTTCACAGCAGCAGAGAGCAGTGTTTATAATATTGTGTGAAGACTGTACTCCAGGGAGCGTGCGAGACCTGCAGGGTACATGCACACTGAGGCCCAGGACAGAACTTCCAGACGCCAAATGTCATTCGGTTCTGTGGTGGGGGCACTGGGGGCCAAGGCCAGACATTAAGTGAGACATTAAGTGACTTGGCCGGCAGCTGAGAGAATAGACTGGACAGCCCAAAACTGTACACAGGGAAAGACATGTCAGAGACCTGGTATACCCAAATTCTGGGAGACACAACAGAAGCCAGGGGTGCAGGGGTGCAGGTGAGAGTTCAGAAATGCACGTTGTTCAAGAATTCTTAGTAACTGATGCCAGAAGTCAGACCTCTCATGCCTGGAGTGGACGTGTGTCCATCCCCTAAGACGTCAGTAGTGTCTATCCCCTAAGAGGTCAGTAGTGTCTAACGAGAGTGGACTTGTGTTGTCCCCTTAGAGGTCAGCCTCTATCAACTGTTTGAATGTGTGGACTGTGAAGATTTCGGGTCACATACTATTGATGCCTGGCTTGAAGGATTTTGAGAATTCCCTTGCTAGCATGTGAAGTGAGTACAGTTTTGCAGTAGTCTGAATATTGTCTGGCATTGCCCTTCTTTGGAATTGAAATGAAACCTGACCTTTTCCAGTCCTGTGTCCACTGCCAAGTTTTCCAAAGTGGCTGACATATTGAGTGCAGCACTTTAACAGTACCACCATTTAGGATTTGAAAGAGCTCTGTTGGAATTTAATCATCTCCACTAGTTTTGCTCATACTGCTACTTCCTAAGGCCCTCGTATCTGCACTCCAGGATGTCTGGCTCTAGGTGAGTGATCACACCATCATGGTTATCCAGGTTATAAAAGATATATTTTTAACAGTTCTTCTGTGTATTCTTGCTACCTTCTGCTTTANCTCATACTGCTACTTCCTAAGGCCCTCGTATCTGCACTCCAGGATGTCTGGCTCTAGGTGAGTGATCACACCATCATGGTTATCCAGGTTATAAAATATATATTTTTAACAGTTCTTCTGTGTATTCTTGCTACCTTCTGCTTTAGTTATGCCCATAACATTTCTGTCCTTTATCGCGCCTGTCTTTGCATGAAATGTTCCCTTGGCATTCCTCATTTTCTTGAAGACATCTCTGGTCTTTCCCATTGTATTGTTTTGCTCTGTTTCTTTGCTTTATTCAAATCCCTTGTGAGTATACATTGGAAGTGACAAATAGATGAAAGGATTAGATCTGGCACACAGAGTACCAGAAGACCGATGGAAGGAGGTTCCTAACATTGTACAGGAGGTGGTGATCAAAACCATCTGCAAGAAAAATAAATGTAAAAAGGCAAACTGTTGTCTGAGGAGGCCTTACGAATAGATGAGAAGAGAAGAGAAAGGCAAAGGAGACACAGAAACATATAGTCACATGAATGCAGAGTCCCAAAGACTGGCAAGGAGAGATAAGAAGGCCTTCTTAAGTGAGCCACCAGGGACGCCCCTTATCTAATAAAAGGGATTTCTCAGTGGGATCGCTATGTGCTCAGCCCCCTCGTATAGACACTATGTCATAGTGCTTCCTCCCCTCCCTAGCTGGGGGTCACCATCTGATAGCCTCAGTGCCCAGGAGGAGGGGGCACCCCAGCCTCTCCCATGAGGAAGCCACGGGCCCAAGTATCAGATGTGTCTTCCTGGGGTTGTGATTGTACAAATCATGCACTCACCTTTAATCATTACCTCACACCCTGCATTCACCCGAGAAATACACAGAGGACCAAGGAGACCATGGAAACTGCCGCCAGGCTCCACCTTGGCACTCACCCACATTCAGTGGACACACAGATCTATGATGAGTCCCACAAGATACGGCTAAGAATAGCATCTGCAATGCCCAGCTCCTCAACGTGCCAACCAGCACCCTTAGGCGGCTTCCAGTTCAGCCCAGTGATGTCACATGATGCGAATGAGGAGCAGCCTCTGCAATGCCCAGCTGCTCAGAGCACCCTTCGTCAGCCCTGAGGTGGCTTCTGATTCAGGCCAGGAACGTCACAGGACGTGACTGAGACACAGCCTCCACAATGCACAGCTCCACACTTGGGCCATTCATCAGCCATGAAGCAGCTTCCGGATCAGCCCAGTGATGAAACACCATGTGAGCTACGAGCAGCCTCCACAAGGCCTAGCTCTTCAGAGCACCGTCAGTCAGCCCCAAGGCGGCTTCTGTTCAGGATGGTAATGTCACAGGACCTGACCGAGATGCAGCCTCTGCAATGCCCAGATCCATCCATGCACCATTCCTCAGCCCTGAAGCAGCTTCCAGTTCAACATGATGATGTCTCCAACACACCCGTGGGCCCAGATGAAGTCACCTGCGATGGTGTTTGCATAGCCAGTGGATGACCCTGGTCACTGGCCCCATATCCATGTGCAAAGGTACGGGAGCCCCCACTGGGTCAGCTTCTCCAGGGACCAGGCCAGGTGGACGCGGAAAAAATCCAGGTTCTTTGTGAGGTTGATACTGGCCACCAACAGCCTGCCTGGGACAAGAGAGGGGCTGCTGTTCATGGTGCTGGCTGTGGGGTCAGTTGCCCATGTGTGCGGTCACTACCCCATGGAGTCATGTGGCCAACCAAACCGTGTGGTCACCAACTCACATGATCACCCACTCTCGGGGTCACTACCCCATGCAATGATCCCTCCACTGGCCACCAACTCCCCTGGGCACCCACCCATAGCATCACTAACCTGCGAGGTCATGTGCTCACCTGTCCACATGATAACCACTCACACCATCATCTGCCAACACAGTCACCCACTCACCAGGTCAGCAACTCACATGGTAACCCACCCTGCAGTCAGCAACTCAAACGGGTCACCCACCCACGTGGTCTCCAACCCTCATGGTCTCCCGTGTCCAGTAAACCTGGGGTCACCCACCTATGCAGTCACCCACCCATGGGCCCCCTAATCCATGGTGTCACGTGCCCATGCAGTCACCAAGCTGTGCCATCATCCACCCAGACTCTGGCCTCCGCAGAGGTCAGAGATTGAGATGTCCGACAGAGACTGAAGTTCAGACAGCAGGGGCTCACAGGGGTGTTGACTCATGAATTTCTCCTGTTACAGAGGCAGGCGGGCTGGACAGTGACCCCAAAGATGTCCATGTCCTGTCTACATCCTGACCCCCTGTGGTGGACACAGTATCGTCCCCAAGGATGTCCACACCCTGGTCACCATGTGGTGAACAGAATAACGACCCCTAATACATCCTGTTCCATTTCTGCACTTGAACCTAAAGCCAGCCCCATGCGCCAGGACATGTGTGTGACCAGGTGTCCCGGTTTGAAGGCAGCACTCCCCTGGGTGGCTGCAGCTCTTCATGTGCTCCAGGTAGTGGACAAGGTCTCGGGGCTTCACGTGGTTCCCCCACCCATAAGAGATACTGGGCCACAGTTCTGCATGCTGACTCATGGATGCCTGGTCCTTGTATGATAGGATGATCTGCTGGCCCTGGGAACACAGCTGGTGCAGAGTTGGCACCTCCTGGGCGGAAAATCACCTGGGCACCCGTGAGACATGTGCACAGGGGCTACTGGGGTGCCTTGTGACACGTGTCAGTTATTGGGGGTGTCCGAGAAGCTACAGTGATGTGTGGATTATTAAAGTGTCTATGAGCAGTGATGGGCTGGTTATTGGGATCTCTGTGAGAAGAGACAGTCATAGGTGGGTTATTGGCATGTTTGAATAGAGGCACTAGTAGGTAGATTACTGGGATGTCTGAGTAGAGACAGTGTTGAGTAGATTACTTGGGTGTATTGAGCAGTAATGGGTCCATGATGGGGGTGTCTGAGTGGAAACAGAGGTGGGTGGGTTATAGGGGTTTCTGATAGGAAACAGCAGGTGGATTACTGGGGCACTGTGATGCATGATTGATGGGTTTTGGAGGTGTCTGAATAGAGGCCAGGCTGGGTGGATTACAGAGGGTGCCTGGGACCAGTGATGGGCTGGTCATTGGGGTGTTTGAGTGGAGACTGTAGTGGGTGGATTACTGGAGTTCCATGAGCGTGTCACCTGGTGCCTGAATCAGCCTCATGCAGTGAATGGATAGTCTGATTACAGTGAGATCTAGTGCTCCCACCGCCCCTGCTGCCAAGATCATGGACAGCCTGTGGCCCCTGCTCACCACACAGGGACACAGCATGTCTCCAAAGATGTTCTTGATGCAGCCCATCAGGTACTCGTGCAGGTCCTCCATCACACCCTCGAAGTTCCTGCATGCCAGGATAACCTCCTCCTGGGGGTGGTTCTCCAGCCACTCTGAGATCTCTGTGAGCATGTCCTGGGTGGGGGTGGGGAGAAGGGCCTTGTAGTGATAGACAGTGGATCCTGGGTGGGGAATTCCCCCTAGCACAGCCACCCTACAGACAGGTTAGTGTGTCCTGACACATAAAGACAAAAAGCATGGTGCCTGCCCCCAAGGGACCCAGCCTCTCATAAGTGGCAGTGGGGAGCCGTGGCATTGCTCTGGTGTGTGTGTGTGTGTGTGTGTGTATGTGTGTGTGTGTGTGTGTGTAGGTACAGGTGCACACACAGGTGTACATGTGTTCAGGGTCTGTGTGTGCATGGATATGCATGTGTGTGTGTGCACAGCAGCAGAGAGCAGTGCTTATAATATTGTGTGAAGACTGTACTCCAGGGAGCGTGCGAGACCTGCAGGGTACATGCACACTGAGGCCCAGGACAGAACCTCCAGACGCCAAGTGTCATTCGGTTCTGTGGTGGGGGCACTGGGGGCCGAGGCCAGACAGAGTGAGACATTAAGTGACTTGGCCGGCAGCTGAGAGAATAGACTGGACAGCCCAAAACTGGACACAGGGAAAGACATGTCAGAGACCTGGTATACCCAAATTCTGGGAGACACAACAGAAGCCAGGGGTGCAGGTGTGAGTTCAGAAACGCACGTTGTTCGGGAATTCTTAGTAACTGATGCCAGAAGTCAGACCTCTCATGCCTGGAGTGGACGTGTGTCCATCCCCTAAGAGGTCAGTAGTGTCTATCCCCTAAGAGGTCAGTAGTGTCTAACGAGAGTGGACTTGTGTTGTCCCCTTAGAGGTCAGCCTCTCCTGCCTGGAGTGACCATATGTCCATCTGAGTGGACATGTGCCCATCCCCTCAGAGGCCCTCCACCTACTGCCTGGACCAGACATGGGTGTCCCTGGCTTGCGGACCCCTCTGTCTGTACCCCTGCCCCCACCCCAACCTCCGTGAGGGCTGTCGTGTACACCATGTGGCCAGAGTGCAGGTTCCTCTCAGTGCCCTCCTCCATGTGCACCATCTGCAGGTGCCCATGTCAGCATCCATGTGCTTCTTGATGCTCAGCACCTACACAAACAGGTCAGTCATCTGTCCTGGGCACAGAGGGTGGCCCCGCACTCAGTAGCTGGTCATGCACTGAGGACGCCCTATTGAGGGCCACATCAGCCACTGTGAAATCAGCCATGTTGGTACTGCTGGGGTTGAGGCCCTGCTTCTGGGAACAGGGACTCCAGGGTCTCTGGTCATGTGGAGCATAGAGCCCGGGTGCAGATTTTTTTTTTTTTTTTTTGTGGGGGTGTTCCTGCAGATTCAAGTCTCACCCTCCTCTCAGTCAGTCCCTGGGTGGAAATTCGCTGTGGGTTCAACAGCCCATGCTCCATGACACCCAAGCTGGACCCTTGGACATGAGGACACACTAGACCCACAGAGGTCTGTGCCCACTCCCACAAACAGCACTAGGAAAGGTAAGAAGGAATCAAGGGAAGAGAATGAATGGAAGAAGCATCTGAACACCACACAAATAAGACAAGAAAAAGCAAAAAATAACTTTAACATAAAATGAAAGTGAAAGTTGCTCAGTTGTTTCCAACTCATTTTGATCCAGTGGACTATAGCCCACCAGACACCTCTGTCCATGCAATTATCCAGGCAAGATTACTGGAGTGGGCTGCCTTTCTCTTCTCCACATCTTCCCAACCCAGGATCGAACCCACATCACCCTCATTGCAAGGAGATTCCTTACCAGCTGAGCCACCAGGGAAGCCCTGATATAAATTCATAGCAGAAAATGTACTATGTCCTCTACAGGAGTCATAATGGAAAAAGAAATAAAAAATAAGCATAAAAAATGGGGAAGAAAATAATAAATTCTCTCTATCCAAAATAAAAGAAAAAGCAAAAACTAATATTAACATACACTAGTAGCAGAAAATGGTACTGTGTCCTCTACACAGTCATAATGGANGTGTCCTCTACAAGGAGTCATAATGGAAAAAGAAAAAATACATAAGGATAAAAATGGGGAAGAAAATAATAAATTCTCTCTATCCAAAATAAAAGAAAAAGCAAAAACTAATATTAACATAAACTAGTAGCAGAAAATGGTACTGTGTTCTCTACACAGTCATAATGGAAAAAGAAAAAGATATAAGGATAATAATTGGGAAAGGAAGTCACAGCTCCCCCAATCCAAATTGCAAGAAAAAACAAAGACTCATATGAATATTGTCAGCTATTGTCAGGCACTTGCCATCCACCTCTACAAGGATTAAATGAAACGCTCCTGCAGACGCTGATCTTAAACACCCCTTGAAAGACCACCACCTGTGCCCCCTACCCCGCACACACCAAGGTATCTTTGGCCGCCATACCACTTGAGACCAATGTACAGAGGTCCCCCAATATGGAGAGGACCCCACCATGGAGAGACAAAGAACAGAAGGACCCAACATTAAGGGACCATTGGAGTAGAGGGACTCCAGTCCTGCAGGACTCCCAGGCTCTTGTGGACCCCCTCCTGCTCGCTCCCTCCTCTGGTGTGAGCTCTTNAGGTATCTTTGGCAGCCATACGACTTGAGACCAATGTACAGAAGTCCCCCAATATGGAGAGGACCCCACCATGGAGAGACAAAGAACAGAGGGACCCAACATCAAGGGACCATTGAAGCAGAGGGACTCCAGTCCTGCAGGACTTCCAGGCTCTTGTGGACCCCCTCCTGCTCACTCCCTCCTCTAGTGTGAGCTCTTAAGTCCAGGCTGTAGGCACCTGATGCAAGCAGGCATACAGTTTGTCCACATTCCATCCCTGCTCTCTGCCAATCAGATTCCCTGCGGAGGATTCCAGCAACTGGAGACTGCCCAGGAGGAACCAATTACACAGGGTAAGAGCTGTGCTTGATAGCTCTTGTCCTCTTGGGAGCACCAGCCTGAGAGCAGAAAAACCAGGGTTATGAGTACCCCTCAAGTGCAGGTATAGGAAGGCAGGGGTCATCTGTATCCTTCAGGTGACCGCTTGCTTCTGCGGGCACTTGGGCCCAGGTGGGTTTTCTACCCCATTCCTGTATCCACCCCCTGCCTAACATCTGTGCCATTGACAGGACCACGATCAATTAGGTGCCCCCTCCAACAAGACAGGCCCCCCACCATTGACTCCTCCACTTCCTCCACAATGACTGCCTCCCACCCTGGCTTCTCTCCATCCCATAAAACCCCCTGTCCACCCTGGAGAAGCACTACAGTGGAGGGGTGTGTGTGCATGCGTGTGTTCTGTCGCTTCAGTCATCTCGACTCTCTGTGACTCCATGGACTCTAGCCTGCCAGGCTCCTCTGTACATGGGATTTCCCATGTGAGAATACTACATTGGGGTGCTATTTTCTCCTCCATGGGATCTTCCCAATCCAGGGGTCAAACCCAGTCCCATGCATTGCAGGCTGATTATTTACCATCTGAGCCACCAAAGAAGTCTCCCTGGAGGGGGTGCCAGGGTGCAAACGTAAACCCACCTCAGAGGACATGGGAACTCAGCTATTGCTTATCTGGGACAAGGAAGGAGCTCTGGNCCTCTGTACATGGGATTTCCCATGTGAGAATACTACAGTGGGGTGCCATTTTATCCTCCGTGGGATCTTCCCAATCCAAGGATGAGATCCGGTCCCATGCATTGCAGGCTGATTGTTTACCATCTGAGCCACCAAGGAAGTCTCCCTGAAGGGGTTGCCAGGATGCAAACGTAAACCGAACTCAGAGGACATGGGAACTCAGTTATTGCTCATCTGGGACCAGGAAGGAGCTCTGGTGTCAGCACAGCTCCACAAAGGGTGGGACCCAGCCTCCCCCTTCCCCTCCCAGCTCCTCCAGCCTCTGACTTCAGACAGTGATGCTCTTAGTCCATGGGTCCCCCTTCCGGCTTCAGGCTGGTTCCACAGTAGAGCTGTGTCTGTTCCTACTTTTCTGGGAGGCTCTCTGGTGGGAAGATCTCCTGGAGGAGGGCATGGCAACCCACTCCAGTATTCTTGCCTGCAGAATCCCATGGACAGTGAAGCCTGGCAGACTACAGTTCATGGAGTCACAATGAGTCAGAGGTGACTGAGCAAATAAACAATTCTGCTTTACAGCAGGTTTGTTCTCAACCCCGCTTCCCCAAGAGGGATAAGGAACACCGCCCCCTGTGTGTGACACTAGCAGCAGGAGCTGGGTCCAGGGCCTGGGCATGCCCGCAGACCCTCACCTATGTGGTGGACTACTTGAACACCACAGGCAGGGTGACACATGGCAGCACTTTCCCCAGAAGCTGCAGCAGCCTCAACTCTTTGTGAGAGATGGGTGACTTCTTGTTCAGGCAGTAGGTCATTGTGCTGTGTCTCCCTGCAGGCAAACAAAGTGGGTGACATGTCACCCCCTGAGCCTCTCCTGTGTGCCCCCAAGCCACCCTAAGGATGCATAGCTATAGCACCGTGAGGTATGGGGGAGTCCTGAAAGTCATATCCACTGACTCCTGGACACCACTAAGTCCCTGTCTCGAAATAGGGTGTCTGCAGATGTGAGAAAGTGAAAGTCAATTTATTTAAGGAATTCTGTTTTGGGGCAGGAAAGGCTTGTGATGGCCTTGGATTTTTATGGTTTGTTGTTTCCCAGATGGTGCTGGTGGCAAAGAGCCTGCTTGCCAAAGCAGGAGGCATAAAAGATGCAAGGGTGATCCTTGGGTTGGAAAAATCCCCTGGGAAGGGAATGACAACCTATTCCATTATTCTTGCCTGGAGAATCCCATGGACACGGGTGCCTGGCATTATTTAAGGAATTCTGTTTTGGGGCAGGAAAGGCTTGTGATGGCCTTGGATTTTTATGGTTTGTTGTTTCCCAGATGGTGCTGGTGGCAAAGAGCCTGCTTGCCAAAGCAGGAGGCATAAAAGATGCAAGGGTGATCCTTGGGTTGGAAAAATCCCCTGGGAAGGGAATGACAACCTATTCCATTATTCTTGCCTGGAGAATCCCATGGACACGGGTGCCTGGCAGGTACAGTACATGGGGCTGCAAAGAGTCAGACACAACTGAGCACAGACAGACCCTCTCTAGTTACAAGTACTTTGCAGTTATTCATAGTATTTTCAGGCTCGTTATGACAGCAATGTTGTGGTCATTTATGTATGGTTTCATTTATTCTTTCCCCTTCTAAATTTGTGTGATCTGTTTCAGAGACAGTGTGGAGAGGTCCACACTTCAGCAGTCACCTGGGGACGATCCAGAAATCCTTCCCTTCTGTCTCTGAACATAGATTTGACTAGCTTTATTTCTTTCTCTCTCTCTTTTTTTTCTTATTTATTCTCAGGTTCAAGGGATAGGAAGAAGGTTTTACAAGTTCATAATATAATTTGATTTGATGATGTTATGGAAGAGTGGATGGATGGGTGGATAGAAAAGTGAATTGATGGTTGAATGGATGGTGAGTGGGTAGATGGATCAATGGATGGGTGGATGATGGATTGATTGGTGGATGGGTGGATTTATGGATGGATGGAGGGATGGATGGATGGGTGGATGGGTGGTTAGATGGACAGATGGGTGGATGGACAGGTGAGTGGGTGGATGGACAGACTGATGAGTGGATGGGTGTGTGTGTGGGTTTTTAGATAGATCAGTGGGTCAGCAGCATGTGGTCCATGCACACAGTGGTGTATGAGTCACCATGAGAAGGAGTGAAGTTCTGATACAGGCAACATTGTTGTTGGACCTTGAACACAGAAGCAGACACAGGACACATTTTACGTGTCCATTTATAAGAGATGCCCAGAACAGACAAATTTACAAAGGCAGAAGCAGATGAGTGGTGCCTGCGCTTGGGGAGAGGCATAATGAGTTATTTTGTAAGGGGTACAGAAGGAGAGTGGCCAAGGGCCCCTCTGTGGATGGAGGAGGCCTGAAAACTCAGAAGCTTCCTCCATGTGGGGCCCCCACAGCCTTCCCCACAGGAAGCATTTGGAAAGTCTGAGAGACTGGGTCCACAGTTCCCTGTCTGCTCCACCCCCCAAGGTAAGAACTGTGTGGGGGCCCTTCTTCCCTGGGTGGATGGGATGGCCGGCAGAGAGCCCCACAGCTGTCGAGAGGGTGAGAAAGAGTCTAAAGCTGCCTTCCATAGAAAACAGCACTTCATGTTTGTCCAACTGTCCATGTGAGCTCCCAGCAGGCAGTGCCCAGGGTCACAGAGCCAGAGCAGGACTCAGTGTGTGCACGGCCAGAGGAGTGCTGGTAGAGAATGGGGCACATTTGCACCTTGAGGAGGTGAGCAGAGTTCTGTGTCTAGCAGGAACCCTCCCCTCGAGACCACGGTCTCTGGTGGCTACTCCTCTGATCGTCTGAGCACAGCAGTGTCACCCTGGAAGTGCCTGCCTGCCTGGTCACCACCGGGCATCCCCAAGTCCAGATGCCCGCCCATAGCTGAGCTTTTCAGCACTTTTTGCAACCAAACTGGCTGAAATCAGAGGTTCCTCATTTTAATTAGATAGTTCTGGCACCACTTATCAGGTTGTTTTGGGAGTAGGTTCCCCCCTTAAACTTTGGGCCCTCCAGGCTCAAGTGCAGAAGGTGCTGCAAACGCTCTGATGGAAAACATGGATGCAAAGGTGAGATGTCCCCAGGAGTAGGACAGATTGGCTGAGAAAACACAACCCCGCCCCCGAGGGAGGCTGGCATATGTCTTGAAGGCAGGCTCTCGGGGTTCAATTACCTTGCCGTTTGAATGGGATAAACTGGACAGACAAGGAAAGGTGCTGGTGTGTGTGTATGCATGTATGTACAGGATGTGTGCATGTGTGTTTGGTGTGTGTGTGTGTGTGTGTGTGTTCCGTGGACATGTTTGTATGTGTGTGTGATCAGTGTGCCTGTGTGTCCCTGCATGTGTGCATGTCTGGCTTTGAGGCTTCCCACACTCGGACCCCTCTCGCATCTGCAGATCCAAGCAGAGCCAAGCCTGCGGGGCCTCACCTTGGATGGAGAGGTGGTGCAGGACAACGTCCCAGAGCTGAAAACTCAGCGCCGACATTTAGTCCGACTTCACCTTGCTGGCACAGAAAGGAGCGGGGTGAGGTCACCTGTCAGCCCATTGGAGGCCAATCAAGGGCGATCTGGGGAAGGATATGGGGCTTTGCATAATTAAAACAGGATATGCAGAAGACCCAGTGCTGGTGGTGCAGAGGCATGGCTCTGAGAAACTGTACCTGCGGACTTCTCTCCAAGAGAAAGGAGGGTGGGGTGGTGAAGAGGGGAGAAGTGCTGTAGAAACAGAAACTGAGACACAGAGAGAAATGGACAGAGAAATGAAGAGAGACAAACAGAAGTAGGGCGAGGGGAGGAAAAGACAAAGAAGGTGAAGTGAGGGTTTGAGGGGAAGCATGGGAGGCGGGAGACAGGGACCGACAGACAGACCCCAGCAGCTGAAGTCTCTTCTCCTTGAGGCTAGAGCTTGCAACCCCCTCCAGAGAGTCCCCCTTCCTTGCACTGTGCACCAGCCCACTCCCCTTGGGGCTGAGGGGGGCCCAGTTGAGCCTGTGGGCTCCAGGTATGGAGGCTTCTATCCTAGGGGGGATGGAGCCCAGGCACAAGGTCACATGCCTTTCACTCCCCAGAGGCGGTCTCTCCATCTGGTGGGTGTTACTGCAGTAAAAGTGGACAGGCTCCCAGGATGAAGCATCCACCTGAGCAGCTGAGAAGCTTGGAATGCCTCCAGTCAATGTCCGAATGTCTCCTCTTTACTGTTATGGGTGGGTGTCCTGGTGGTCTGGATGCCATCAAGATTCCTTTTATGGCAAACACATGCCTGGATCTATATTTTTGTGTTTATTGCTCTCCATGGACAGAGGTTGTCTATATTCTTAAGGTCTATAGTAATAGTATTGTAATAGTAACAGTAATAGTTCTATATCCTATAGTAATAGTTCCCTTCTGTTCTCATAGTCCCCCCCTACAGTAATACACCCCTTCTATTGTCATACTCTCTCCTGTACAGTAATAGTCCCACTTCTGTAGTAACAGCCCTCTCTAATATCATAGTTGGAGAAAGACATGGTAACCCACTCCAGTATTCTTAGCTGGAGAATGCCATGGACAGAGGGGCTTGACTGGCTCCATGGGGTCAGTCCATGGAGTCGCAAAGAGTTGGACACGACTGATCGACCAACACTAATGTCATAGTGTTTAGAGTAATAGTCCTATATTCTCAAAACCTCACTTCTACAGTAACTGTGCTCCACTACTGTCGTAGTCACCCCTCTGTAATAAAACTCCCCCTTTATTCTATTACTCCTCTTCTATTGTCATAGACCCTCCACAGTAATAGTTCCTCTTCTACTGTATCAGCTCCTCTCTATTGTGATAGTAACAGTTCTCCGTATAGGGTAACAGTTTTCTATTAATGATCTAATAGAGTAATGAAAGTGAAAGTGAAGTTGCTCAGTCATGTCCAACTCTTTGTGACCCCATGGATTGTACCCTACCAGGCTCGTCGATCCATGGGATTCTCCAGGCAAGATTACTGGAGTGAGTTGCCATTGACTTCTCCAGGGGATATTCTTGACCCAGGGATTGAACCCAGGGTCTCCTGCATTGTAGGCAGACGCTTTTAGTTATTGAGCCACCAGGAAAGGCAAGATTAATACAGTAATAATTCTCCTTTACTGTCATAGTCCTCGACTCCATACACTAAAAGTCCTGTCTCTATTGTCATACACTTTCTATTTTAATAGTACCCCCTCTGCAGTAAAAGTCTCTCCTCTACTGAAATAGCCCCCCAATGTCATATTTCTACTATATTGTGATAGTTACCCCCCTAATGTCAATGTTCTGCTTCTACAGTAGTACTGTCATAGTCCCCTCTCTGCAATAATAGTCCACCATGATTGTAGTAGTGGCATTAAATTATAATAGTCTGCCTCTAACATCCACTTTCTAGAGTAAAAGTCCTCCATTTCTATAATCTCCCTCTACAGTAATTGTCCCCCTCTACTGTCATAGTCCACTCCGTATTGTAATAAATTTGTCTCTGTGGTAGTAGTCTCTCATCTAGTAATCTCCCTCTGTTGTCAATATTTCCCTTTCACAGTCAAAGTCCACCTTCTACTATAACAGTGCTGCCTCTATTATCATAGTTTCCCTTCTACTCTAATAGTCCCCTTCTACTGTCCCTACTCTATATTAATAGTTCCTTTACTATCTTAGTAGTCCTCATTCTATAGTAATAGTCTTCCTCAATTTCAGTAGTCCCTTTCTATTGTAATAGGCCCTGTCAGCAGTAATAGACCCCCATTCATTNAACACATGATGGTCAGTGAGAGAAGCATACACAGAAGGACACATTTTACATGTTCATTCATATGTCCAGAACAGGCCAATTTACAAAGACAGAAGCAGATGAGTGGTGCCTGGGCTTGGGGGAGAGGCATCATGAGTTATTTTGTAAGGGGTAGAGAAAGGAGAGCAGCCAAGGACTCCTCCGTGGATGGAGAAGGTTGAAGGCCTGGAAGCCTCCTCCTTGTGGGGCCCCCACAGCCTTTCCCACTGGGAAACACTCAGAAGAGTTGAGAGACTGCTTCCACGGTTCCCTTTCTACTCCACACCTTCAAGGGAAGAGCTGTGCGTGGGCCCTTTCCCCTGGGGTGGTGGGTGGGGTGGGATGGCCGACATAGAATCCCACAGCTGTCGAGAAGGTGAGAAATACTCTATAGCTGCCTTCCATAGAAAACAGCACTTCCTGTTTGTCCAACTGTCTATTTGGACTCCCAGCGGGCAGTGCCCAGGGTCAGAGCCAGGGCAGGGCCCAGTGTGTGCACAGACAGAGGGGTGCTGGTGAAGAATGGGGCACGTTTGCACCTTGAGGAGGTGAGCAGAGTTCTGTCTGGCAGGCCCCCCCCCACTCCCAGCCCACGGTGTCTGGTGGCCACGCCTCTGATGGCCTGAGCACAATAGTGTCACCCTGGAAGTGCCTGCCTGCCTGGTCACAACCGGGCATCCCCAAGTCCAGATGCCCGCACATAGCTGAGCTTTGCAGCACTTTTTGCAACCAAACTGGATGGAATCAGAGGTTTCTCATTTTAATTAGATAATTGTGGCACCACTTATCAGGTTGTTTTGTGGGTGGATGGCTCCCTTAAACTTTGGGCCCTCCAGGCTCAAGTGCAGAAGGTGCTGCAAAAACTCTGATGGAAAATATGGGTGGAAAGCTGAGATGTCCCCAGGAGTAGGACAGAGTGGCTGAGGAACCACAACTCCGACCCCCAAGGTGGGGCTGGCATGTGTCCTGAAGGCAGGCTTGTGTGGGTTCAATTACCTTGCTGGTTGAATGGGATAAAGTGGACAGACAAGGAAAGGTGCTGGTGTGTGTATGCATGTATGTGCAGGATGTGTGCATATGTGTTTGGTGTGTGTATGTGCATGTGTGTGTGTTCCATGTGCATGCATGTATGTGTGTGTTCAATGTGCGTGTGATTTCCTGCATGTGTTCATATTTGGATCTGAGGTTTCCCACATTTGGGCCCCTCTCCCATCTGCATCTCCACAGAGCCAAGCCTGTGGGGCCTCACCTGGGATGGAGAGGTGGTGCAGGGCCACGTCCCAGAGCCAAGAACTCAGTGCCAACCTCCAGTCCAAGTTCACCTTTGTGACACAGAAAGGAGAAGGGTGAGAGTTCATATTTGGCTCTGAGGCTTCCCACACTCGGGCCCCTCTCACATCTGCATCCCCACAGAGCCAAGCCTGTGGGCTCTCATCTGGGATGGAGAGATGGTGCAGGCCATGTCCCAGAGCCAAGAACTCAGTGCCAACCTCCAGTCCAAGTTCACCTTTGTAACACAGAAAGGAGCAGGGTGAGATCACCTTCCAGCCCATCAGACACCAAGCAAGGGTGATCTGGGGAAGGAGATGGGGCTTTGCATAATTAAAACAGGACATGCAGAAGAACCAGTGCTGGTGGTGCAGAGACGTGGCTCTGAGAAACTGTACCTTCGGACTTCTCGCCAAGAGAAAGGAGGGTGGAGTGGTGGAGAGAGGAGAAGTCATCTAGAGACAAAGAAACTGAAACACAGAGAGAAATGGAGAGAGACATGAAGAGAGACAGACAAAAGTATTGAGAGAGGAGAGAGAGACACAGGAGGTGAAGTGAGGGATTGAGGGGGAGCAAGTAAGAGGGGAGACAGGGACCAACAGACAAACCCCAGCAGCTGAAGTCTGTTTTCCCTGAGACTAGAGCTTGCGACACCCTCCAGAGGACCCCCCTACCCCACACTGTGCACCAGCCCCCTTCTCGTGGGGCTGAGGGGGGCCCAGTTGAGCCTGTGTGCTCCAGGTATGGGGACTTCCATCCTAGGGCCGATGGAGCCCAGGCACAAGGTCACACGCCCTTCATTCCCCAGAGGTGATCTCTCCATCTGGTGGGTGTTGCTGCAGTAAAAGTGACTGGACAGGCTCCCAGGATGAAGCACTCACCTGAGCAGCTAAGAAGTTGGGAATGCCTCAAGTCAGGGTCTGAGTGTCCCCTCGCTCGTGTTATGGGTGGGTGTCCTGGTAGTCTGCATTCCATCAGGATTCCTTTCTTGGCAAACACATGCCTGGATCTTTATTTTTGTGTTTACTGCTCTCCATGGGCAGGGGTTGTTATTCTTAAGATCTATAGTAATAGTATAGTAATAGTAACAGTAATAGTTCTATACTCTATAGTAACAGTTCCCTTGTGTTGTCATAGCCTCCCCCCCCACAGTAATACTCCCTTTCTATTGCCATACTCTCCCCTGTACAGCAATAGTCCCCCTTCCATAGTAACAGCCCCCTCTAATATCATAGTTGGAGAAAGACATGGCAACCCACTCCAGTATTCTTAGCTGGAGAATCCCATGGACAGAGGGGCTTAGCCGTCTCCATGGTGTCAGTCCATGGAGTCACAAAGAGTTGCACACGACTCTTTGTGTCCAACACTAGTGTCATATTGTATAGGTAATAGCCCTCTATTCTCAAAACCTCACTTCTACAGTAACTGTGCTCCTCTACTATCCTAGTCACCCCTCTGTAATAAAACTCCCCCTTTAATGTCTTACTCCTCTTCTATTGTCATAGCCCCCCCTCCCACAGTAATGGTTCCTCTTCTACTGTCATAGTAACAGTTCCCTCTATAGGGTTACAGTTCTCTATTAGAGATCTAATAGAGTAATGAAAGTGAAAGTGAAGTTGCTCAGTCGTGTCCGACTCTCTGTGACCCATGGATTGTAACCTACCAAGCTCTTTGATCCATGGGATTCTCCAGGCAAGAATACTGGAGTGAGTTGCCATTGACTACTCCAGGGGATATTCCCAACCCAGGCATTGAACCCGGGTCTCCCGCAATGTAGGCAGGCACCTTTAGTTACTGAGTCACCAGGGAAGGCAAGATAAATAGAGTGATAGTTCTCCTTTATGGTCATAGTCCTCCACCCCATACACTAATAGTCTTGTATCTATTGTCATACTGCACTTTCTATTGTAATAGTACCCCCTCTGCAGTAAAATCTCTCCTCTACTGAAATACCCCCCAACGCCATAGTCCTACTATATAGTGACAGTTACCTCCTCTATTGTCAAAGTTTCCCTTCTACAGTAGTACTGTCATAGTCCTCTCTCTGCAATAATAGTCCACCATGATTGTAGTAGTGCCCTTAAATTATAATAGTCTGCCTCTAATATCCCCCTTTTAGAGTAAAAGTCCTACATTGCTATAATCTCCCTCTACAGTAATTGTCCCTCTCTGCTATCATAGTCCACTTCGTATTATAACGTCTGTTTCTGTGGTAATAGTCTTTCATCTAATAATCTCCCTCTGTTGTCAGTATTCCCCTACCACAGTCAAAGTCCCCCTTCTACTAACAGTGCTGCCTCTATTGTCATAGTTTTCCNACTGTCATAGTCCACTTCGTATTATAACGTCTGTTTCTGTGGTAATAGTCTCTCATCTAATAATCTCCCTCTGTTGTCAGTATTCCCCTACCACAGTCAAAGTCCCCCTTCTACTAACAGTGCTGCCTCTATTGTCATAGTTTTCCCTCTATGCTAATAGACCCCTTCTGCTGTCCCCACTCTATATTAATAGTCCATTTTCTGCCTTAGTAGTCCCCTTTCTATAGTAATAGTCTTCCTCAACTTCAGTAGTCCCTTTCTATTGTAACAGGCGCTGTCTGCAGTAATAGACCCTCATTCATTATAATAGTCTCCCCTAAGGTAATATTCCTCTCCTATTATAGTAGTCCCTCCCTCTTTGTCGCCCCTCTGTTCAGTAATAGTCCCCCCTACGATGATAGACCACCCTCTATTGTAATAGTCTCACATATAGCTTAATAGTCCTCTCTCAACAGTGAAAAATCCTCCTCTATTGTCATAGCCTCCCTCTATGTTAAGAGTCCTCCCTCCATAAATGGTTCTGCCTCTTCTGTAATACAGCAAAGCAGAGACATAACTTTGTAAACAAAAATCTGTCTAGTGAAGGCTATGGTTTTGCAAGTCGTCATGCATGGATGTGAGAGTTGCACTATAAAGAAAGCTGAGTGCTGAGGAATTGAGGATTTTGAACTGTGGTGTTGGCGAGGACTCTTGAGGGTCCCTTGGGCTGCAAGGAGATCCAACTAGTCCACCCTAAAGGAGATCAGTAGTGGGTATTCATTTTAAGGACTGATGCTAAAACTGAAACTCCAATATTTTGGCCACCTCATGTGAAGAGCTGACTCACTGGAAAAGACCCTGATGTGGGGAAAGATTGAGGGCAGGAGGAGAAGGGGACGAGAGAGGATGAGATGGTTGGATGGCATCACCGACTCAATGAACATGGGTTTGAGTGGACTATGGGAGTTGATGATGGACAGGGAAGTCTGGTGTGATATGGTTCGTGGGGTCGCAAAGAGTCGGACATGGCTGAGCAACTGAACGG
This sequence comes from Nanger granti, assembly GCA_006408635.1. NCBI lineage: Eukaryota > Metazoa > Chordata > Mammalia > Artiodactyla > Bovidae > Nanger > Nanger granti. Next base: position 3,515 of record SJYD01056356.1, on the reverse strand, counting down.
AACTGAACTTCTGTAATAATCCCCCTCTCGAGAATGATCCCCCTCTATTGTAATAGTTCCCTGTATTATAATAGTTGTCTGTATTGTCATAGCCCCTCCTCTGCATAACAGCCCCCATGGTATCAGATTCCCCCTATTATAAATTTTCCCCTCCACAGTAACAGTCTCCTGATACATAAGAGTCCTTCTTTATTATGTGCCTTTTTTTCCCCTAGGCGGTCCCAGCACTCCAGACCCTCCTGTGCACAAACACACACACACATTCATATGATGATGGGAAAGATTGAGGTCAGAAAGGCAGG
>SJYD01056355.1:18062-35386 GCA_006408635.1 Nanger granti | reverse complement strand
AGGGGACGAGGTATTTAGGGGACTTGGTAAACGGTGGCCCGACTCCTGATGCTCCTCCCGACACTCCTGGTGCTAGCGCCTCCTCCTGGGTTGCGAGGAAATCGCCGGGAAACCTTGCACGACGGAGCAGAGAAATGGACCCTCATCTGGAGCTGAGCAGGGTAAAACGGGGCTATTCTTGAGTCACAGCGGGACCCTCGGAGACTTCTCGAGTGGTGATAGGTGGGGAGAGGAATTTCTTGGGTCACAGCAAGGGTGTGAAGGAGTCTTTTGAGGTCCAAGAAGAAAAGGGTGATTTCCCTCAAGATGCCGCAGTGGTCAAGGACATCAACCCGCCTGCAGGGGAGAATCTTCTGATTTTTCTCGAGTTGCAGTGAGAACCTCTCGAGTTACGATGAGGACTCGACGTACCGACCCCTGTGGCCTCAGGAGAGGCCAGTCTCCATGCCAGTTGCCAGGCGCCTTTGGGGATTCCTCCCCAGTTGTCACCGGGTCCTCAGTACTCGTCTTATTGTGAGTATGGAGCATTAGCATTCCATGTCCGTGCTGAGATAGGTCTTGAGTTTTCCTGGAGACCACACGAGGAGTGAGGTCTCGTCTCTCCTGGAGATGTGCACGGACACTTTCCTCCCCAGTTGAAGCAGCAGTGTCAGGTTCCCTACTGGGTGGACACAGGGACCTATGGCTTGCCCTCGAGGTACTCTTGCGCTGTCACACGTGCCAGTGTGTCGGGCGTCGAGCCTTGGGGTTACTGTCGAGGCTGTGCAGGACAGTCAGGTTCATCTGGAGTAGAGGAGGCATTTGGGGTTCTTTGGGAATGATGGTCCAACCACTGATGCTCATCCCGACAATCCTGACGCGAGTGCCTCCTCTTGGGATGCGATTGGAGTGTTGAGGACCCTTTCTCGACAGAGCAGGGAATGGGACACTCATCTGGAGATAGCAGGTTAAAACGTGGCTCCTCTTGAGTCGCAGCAGAACCATTGGTGTTCTTCTCAGGTGAGGACGGTGAGGTGGGGTCCTCCTCTTGGGATGCGATTGGAGTGTTGAGGACCCTTTCTCGACAGAGCAGGGAATGGGACCCTCATCTGGAGCTAGCAGGTTAAAACGTGCCTCCTCTTGAGTCGCAGCAGAACCATTGGTGTTCTTATCAGGTGAGGACGGTGAGGTGGGGAATCTCTTGGGTCACAGCAAGGGTGTGAAGGAGCATTTCGAGGTCTAAGATGAAAGGGGTGGTTTTTCCTGAGAGGCCGCAGCAGAAAAGTGCCTCACATCTATTACAGATGAGAAGCTTCTATTTTTACTCAACTTGCAGTGGGGTCATATTGATTTAGGACTGGGACCCCAGAGATCCTGCCCTGTGTCCTTGGGAGAGGCCAGTCTCTGTGCAAGATGCCAGGTGCCTCTGGGGATTCTTGCCCATTCGTCCCTGGGTACTTAATCCTCGTTTGGTACTGAGGCTGGAGCCTGAGCTTTTCTTGCCCATGTTAACGTCGGTCTTGGGGTTTCCCTGGAGCTCCCACATGGGAGTCAGGCCTCGTCTCAAATGGAGACGTGCACGGCCGCTTGCCTCCTTAACTGCAACAGCAGTGTCAGGCTCCCTGTCAAGTGGACACAGGGATCAGTGTCTTGCCCTCTAGGTACCCTAGGGCTGTCACACGTGCCAGTGTGTCAGGCTTCGAGCCTCAGGGTAACAGTCGAGTCAGTGCAGGGCAGTCAAGTTCATCTGGAGTGGACGAGATATTTGGGGTCTTGGGGAATAGTGGCCTCACCACTGATGATACTCCTGTCTCTCCTGGGGTGAACACCTCATCCTGGGATGTAAGGGGAGCACCGGGAACCCTTTCCCAAAGGAGCCTCAAAAGGGACACTCATCTGGAGCTGAGCAGGGGAAAACGGGACACCACTTGAGTCTCAGAGGGACCCTCCAGGCTCCTCTCTAGTGGGGATGAAACTTCTTGGGTCAGAGCAATGTTTTAAAGGAGGCTTTTCAGGTACATGAAGGAAGGGGTGATATCCCCCGACATGCTGCAGCGGACAAGGGTCTCACCCCGCCTGCAAGGGAGAAGCTTCTAGTTTCTCTCGAGTTGACTTGGGGTCCTCTTGAGTAATGACAGGGATCCCAGGAACCCACCCCTGTGGTCTCAGGAGAGGCCAGTCTCTATGCCAGTTGAAAGGCTACTCTGGGGATTCTTCCGCAGTAGTTGACTGGGCCTCAGTCCTCGTCTGGTACTGAGGCCAGAGCCTAAGCTTTCATTGCCCATGCTCACATAGGTCTTGGGTTTCCCCTGGAGCCCCCACAAGGGAATCAGGCCTCTTCTCGCCTGGACACGTACACGGCCGTTTGCCTCCCCAGCTGCAGCAATAGAGACAGACTCCCCTTCGTGCGGTACATGTGTCTATGGCTTACCCTCGAGGTACCCCAGGGCTGTCACACGTGCCAGTGTGTCTGGAGTCGAGTCTCGAGGGGACAGTCGAGGCAGTGCAGGGCAGTCAGGTTTATGTGGATTGGAAGATACATTTAGGTGTCATGGGAAATGGTGGCCTGACAACTGGTTCTCCTCCCGAGTCTCTTGGGGGGAGCGCCCCCTCTTGGGATGTGAGGGAGCGCCGGGAACCCATTCCGGCGGATCAGGAAAAGGGACCCTCATCTGGAGCTGAGCATGGGAAAACGGGGCTTCTATTGAGTCTCAGGGGGACCCTCGGTTTTCCTCTAGAGGGGGAAGGCTGGGTGGACAAACTTCATAGGTCAGAGCAAGGGTGTGAAGGGGCCATTCACGATCCAAGAGGGAAGGGCTGATTTCGACCAAGACGCTCAGCTGAAAAAAGGATGACCCTCCTTGCAGGGGAGAAGCTCATGTTTTTTCTCGAGTTGTGGCAGGGTACTTTTGAGTTAAGACGGGGACCCTAGGGGCCCACTGCTGTTGCCTGAGTAGAGGCCAATCTCCAGGCGAGTTGAGAGGGGCATCTGGGGATTCATCCCAAGTCAGTGCTGGGTCCTCATTCCTCATATGGAGCTGAGGCAGGAGCTTCAGCTTTCCTTGCTCGTGCTGACATTGTTGTTTAGGTTGCCATGAGGCCACAAAAGGGGACACCGGCCTCGTCTCGTGTGGAAACACACAAGGCCGCTTTTCTCCCTAGCTGCAGCAGCAGTGTCAGGCTCCCTGTCAATCGGACATAGGGATCTGTTTCTTGTCCTCGAAGTAACCCAGGGCTGTCACACGTGCCAGCTTGTCGAGAGTCGATTGTTGCTGTGACAGTCGAGACAGTGCAAGGCAGTCAGTTTTTTCTGGAGTGGATGAGGCATTTGGGGGTCTTGAGGAATGGTGGCACGATCCCTGGTGTTTCTCCAAACTTTTCTGGTGCGAGCTCATCCTCTTGGGATGCAAGGGGGGTGACGGGAATCCTTTCCCTTTGGAACAGGGAAATGGACCCTCATCTGGAGCTGAGCAGGGAAAAACGGGGCTTCTCTTGACTCGAGGTGGGACCCTCGGTGTTCCTCTCGAGGGGGAACGGTTGTGTCGGGGAAAATCATGGCTCACAGAAAGGGTGTGAATCAGACTTTCGAGGTTTAATTGGGTAGGGGTGATTTCCCCTGATACGCCCCAGTGAATAAGGTGTTCACGCCGCCTGCAGGGGAGAAGCTCTTGGTTTTTCTCGAGTTTAGGCAGGATCCTCTCGATTTAAGACAGGGTCCCCAGGGACCCGCCCTTGTGGCCTCACGAGAGGCCAGTCTCTGTGGGAGTAGCGAGGGGCCTCTGGTAAATCCCCCCATCGGCGGCACCTCCTCAGTCCTATTCTGGAGTTGAGGCGGAACCCTGAGCTTTAATCGCCCGTGCTGACATGTGTCTTAGGTTGCCCCTGGAACCCTCACATGGGAGTCAGGCCTCGTCTCGCGAAAAGACATATACGGCCGCTTTCGTCCCGAGATGCAGCAGCAGTGTCAGGCTCCCCGTCAGGCGGACACAGGGATCTCTCCCTTGCCCTCAAGGTACCCCAGTGCTGTTACACGTGCAGCGTGGTGTGAGTTCATCCTTATGATCAGTCGAGGCATTGCAGGGCAGTCAGGTTCATCTGGAATGGAGGAGGTATTTGGGGTCTTAGAGAATGATGGCATGACCCCTGGTGTTCCTCTCAACACTACTGGCGCGATTGCCTTTTCTTGGTATGCGAGGGTAGCGCCTCGAATCCTTTCTCGACATAGCAGGGAAACAGACCATAATCTGGAGCTCAGAAAGGTAAAACGGGCTCATCTTGAGTCGTGGCGGGATCCTCGGTATTCCTCTTGAGTGGGAATGTGTATGTAGGGGAAATTCGTGGGTCAGAGCAAGGGTGTAATGGAGTCCTCAAGGTCCAAGAGGGAAGGTATGATTTCCTCCTAGAGGCTGCAGTGTACAAGGATTTCACCCCACCGTCAGGGCAGAAGCTCCTGTTATTATTTTTTTTTTTTTTTCGAATTGTGGCTGTGTCCTCTCGAGTTACAACAGGGATCCCTGAGGTCTGCTGCTGTGTACTCAGGAGAGGCCAGTCTCCGTGTGAGTATCGAGGGGCCTGTGGAGATCCCTTCCAATTCGGTGTTGGGTCTTCAGTCATCGTCTGGAGCTGAGGACAGAGCCTGAGCTTTGGTGGCCTGTGATTATATGGGTCTGTGGGTTCCCCTAGAGAACCCACAGGGGATCAGGCCTCATCTCAGAAGGCGACATGCACGGCTGCTTTCAAAGCGAGCTGCAACAGCAATGACAGGCTCCTCGTCGAGCGGACACAGAGATCTGTGGCTTGCCTCGAGGTACCCCAGAGATGTCACACGTGCCAGTGTAGTGTGAGTTGATCGTCCGCATTACAGTCGAAGCAGTGTAGGGCAGTCAAGGTCATCTGGAGTGGACGAGGCATTCAGGAGTCTTGGGAAATGATGACACGATCACTGGTGTTCCTCCCGACACTTCTGGTGCAAGCTCATCTTCTTGGGATGCGAGGGGAGCGCCAAGAATCCTTTCCTGACGGAGCAGGATAAGGGATCCTCATCTGGAGCGGAGCAGTGGAAAAAGGGGCTCCTTCAGAGTCGCGGTGGGATCCTCGGTGTTCCTCTCTAGTGGGGATGGGTAGATCGGGGAACTTCGTGGGTCACAGCAAGGGTGTGAGGAGCCTTTCGAGGTCCAAGAGTGAAGGGGTGACTTCCCACAAGGCGCCATAGCGGACAAAGGCCTGACTCTCCTGCAGGGGAGAAGCTTCTGGGTTTTCTCGAGTTGTGGAGGGGTCCTCTCGAGTTACGACAGGGACGACTGAGATCTGCCCCTGTGGCCTCCAGAGAGGCCAGTAACTGTGTGAGGGGCCTCTAGGGATTTCTTCCCCATAGGCGTAAGGTTGACAGCATCCTCCTGAGCTGAGGTCAAAACCTGACCTTCCCTTTCCTGGGCTGACATGGGTCTGTGGGTTCCCGTGGAGAACACACAGGGGTGTCAGGCCTCATCTTACATGGAGACGTGTATGGTCGCTTTCCTCCCAAGCGGCAGCAGCAGTGTCACTCTCCACTTCTAACAGACACAAGAAACTGTGTCTTGCCTTTAAGGTACCCCAGGGCTGTCACACGTTCCAGCGTGCTGTGAGTCGAACCTCAGTGTGACAATCGAGGCAGTGCAGGACACTCACGTTCATCTGGAGTGGACGAGGCATTCTGGGGTATTGGGGAATGGTGGCACCACCCCTGGTGTGCCTTCCGACTCCCCTGTGGCAAGCACCACCTCTTGGGATGCGTGGGGACCGCCGCGAATCCTTTCCAGATGAAGCAGTGAAAGGGATCCTCATCTGAAGATGAGAAGGGGAAAACGAGGCTCCTCTTGAGTCATGGTGGTACCCTCGGTGTTTTTCTCAAGTGGCTACAAGAAGGTCGGGAAATACGTGAGTCTCAGCAAGGGTGTGAAGGAGCGTTTTCAGATTCAAGAAGTAATGGGTGATTTAATCTGAGATACCTAAGAGGACAAGGGCCTCAGCCCGCCTCAGGGGAGAAGCTCCTGGTTTTCCTCGAGTAGTAGCGGGGTCCTCTCAAGTTACGGTGTGGACCCCAGGGACCGCCCCTATGAACGCAGTAGATTCCAGTCTCCGTGCAAATATCGAGGGGCCTCTGGAGATTCCTCCCCAGTCTGTGCCGAGTCCTCAGCCCTCGTCTGGAGCTGAGGCCGGAGTCTGAGCTTTCTTCGCCCATGCTGACATGGGACTTGGGGTCCCCTGAAGCCCCCCCCCAAGGGTGTCAGGCCACGTCTCACGCTGAGTCGTGCACCACCACATTCCTCCCGAGCTGCAGCAGCAATGTCAGGCTTTCCTTCAAGTGGACACAGGGATCTCTGGCTTGCACTCAGTGTAGCCCAGGTCTGACACACTTGCCAGTGAGGAGTGAATCGATATTCGGGGTGACAGTCGAAGTGGTGCAGGGCTATCAGGTTCATCTGGAGTGAATGAGGCATTTGAGAGTCTTGGGGTATGGTGGAACGTACCCTGGTGTTCCTCCCGAGTCTCCTTTTGCAATCCCCTCCTCCGGGAATGCGAGGGGAGCGCCGGGAAGGCTTTCCTGACGGACCAGGGAAAAGGACCCTCATCTGGAGCTGAGCAGGAGAAATGGGGGCTCCCCTTGTGTTGCAGCGGGTGCCTCATTGTATTTTTCGTGTTGGCACGTGGGTCAGAGAACTTTGTGGGTCACAGCAATCATGTGAAGGAGCCTTTCAACGTTCAAGAGGAAAGGTGTGATATGCCCTGAGACGAAGCTGCCGTCTAGGGCCTCACATTGCCTGCAGGGTTGAAGCCCCTGTTTTTTCTCCAGTTGTGGTGTGGTCGCCTCGAGGTGTGTCTTGTACCACAGGGACCCGCACCTGTGGCCTCAAGAGAGGCCTGTCTCTGTGCAAATTTCAATTGGCCTATAGGGATTCCAGCCCCAGGCTGTGCCAGTTCCTCAGTCCTTGTCTAAATCGGAGGCCAGATGCTGAACTTTCCATACCCATGATGACATGGGTTTTGGGGTACCCCTGGAGCGTCTACAGTGGAGTGAGGCCTTGTTTTGTGGGGAGACGTGTACGGCCGCTTTCCTCTCAAGCTGCAGCAGCAGTGTCAGTCTCCCTTTCGAACGGACACTGGGATCTGTGGCTTGCCCCCAACGTGCCACAGGGCTGTCACACTTGCCAGCTAGGCTTGAGTCGATCCTAGGGGTGAGAGTCGAGTCAGTTCAGGGCATTCAGGTTCATCTGGAGTGGACTATGGCATTTGGGGGTCTTGGGAATGGTGGTGCCACCCATGGAGTTCTGACCGAGTTTCCTGGTACGAATGCCACCTTCAGATGCAAGGGAAGTGAGGGAAACCTTTCTGAACAACAACAAATAAGGGAATCTCATCTGGAAATAAGCAGGGTAAAACGGGGCTGCCTTGAGTCACGGCAAAACTCTCGGTGTTCCTCTTGAGTGGGGACGGGCGGATCAGGGAACTTCGTGGGTCACAGCAAGGGTGTGAAGGAGCTTTTCTAGGTCAAAGAGGAAAGGGGTGATTTCCCCAGAGACGTCACAGTGAAAAAGGGCCTCAACCTGCATGCAGAGAAGACGCTCTTGATTTTTCTTTTGTTTCGGTAGGATCCTATTGAGTTGAAGCGGACCCCAGGGACCCGCCCATGTGGTCTCAGGTGAGGCCAGTCTGGGTGCACGTTGCGAGAGGCCTCTGGGGTTTCATCCCCAGTCGTGGCCGAGTCCTCAGTCTTCTTATGGAGCTGAGGCCGGAGTCCGAGCTTTCCTCGCCCATGCCGACTTGAGTTTGGGGTTCCCTGGAGCCTCCACAGGGGTGTGATTCTTCTTCTTGCGTGTAGACGTGTATGCCAAGTTCCTTCTGAGCCTCAGCAGCAGTGTCAGGCTTCCCGTCAAGCGGACACAGGGATCTGTGGCTTGCCCTCGAGGTGCCATAGTGCTGTCACACATGCAAGAGTGACGTGAGTTAATCCTCGGGGTGATATTCCAGGCAGCGCAGGGCAATCAGGTTCATCTGGAGTGGAATGAAGCTTTTGGAGGACTTGGGAAACGGTGGAACGAGGCCTGGAGTTCTTCCTCACACTCCACGGAAAATCACTTGCTCTTGAAATGCGAGGGTATGGCGTTGAATCCTTTCCCGATATAGGACGGAAAGTGACCCTCCTCTGGAGCTTAGGAGAGGAACACGGGGCACCTCTTGAGACGNAGGCAGCGCAGGGCAATCAGGTTCATCTGGAGTGGAATGAAGCTTTTGGGGGACTTGGGAAACGGTGGAACGAGGCCTGGAGTTCTTCCTCACACTCCACGGGAGAGCACCTGCTCTTGGAATGCGAGGGTAGGGCGTTGAATCCTTTCCCGATATAGGACGGAAAGTGACCCTAATCTGGAGCTTAGGAGAGGAACACGGGGCACCTCTTGAGACGCGGCAGGATCCTCGATGTTCCTCTTGAAGTGAAGGGTGGTTTGGGGAACTTCGTGGGGCATAGCAAGTGTGTGAAGGAGCCTTTTGAGGTCCAAGAGGAAAGGCGTGATTTCCCCCAAGAGGCCACGAAGCACAAGGGCCTCACTTGCTGCAGGAGAGAAGCTGCTTGTTTTCCCAAATTGCGGAAGGGTTTCCTCGCGAGTTACTACAGGGTCACGAGAGACACGCCCCTGTGGCCTCAGGAAATGCCAGTCTCCAAGTGAGTTGCGATGGTCCTCTGGAGATTCTGCATCAGTTGGCTCCGCATCATCTGTCCTCGTCTGGATCTGAGGCCAGAGCCTGAGCTTTTCTGGCCCGTGATGACATGGGGCTTGGGGTTTCCCTGGAGCCTCCACAGCGGAGTCAGGTCTCGTCTCGTGTGGAGACGTTTACGGCCACTTTACTCCCGAGCTGCAGCATGATGTCAGGCTCCACATTGAGTGGACACAGGGATTTGTGTCTTGCCCTGTATTTGTCACGTGGCAGTCAAATATGCCAGCGTGGTGTGTGTCGATCCTATGGTGACAGTCGAGGCAGTGCAGGGCAATCAGTTTTATCTGAAGTGGACTGAGGCATTTGGTGTCTTGGCAAATGGTGGCACGACCCCTGGAGTTCCCCCCTCTTTCTTGGTGAAGTGCCTACTCTTGGGATGCGAGGGGAGCACTGAGAATCATTTCCCCACAGAGCAGTGAAAGGTACCCTCATCTGAAGGTTAGCAGGGGAAATCGGGGATCCTCTTGGTTTTTCTGAGTTGTGGCGGGGTCCTCTCTAGTAACAAGTGTGGACCCAGGAAACCACCCCTGTAGCCGGAAGAGAGGCCAGTTTCTGTGGGAGTTGGGAGGGTCCTCTCGGGATTCCTTCCCAGTTGGCGGCGGGACCCACGGTGTTCCTCTCGAGAGGGGTCGTATGGGTTGGGGAATTTCGTGGGTCACAGCAAGAGTGTGAAGCAGCCTTTCTAGGTCCAAGAAGGAAGGGGTGATTTCCCCTGAGACGCTGCAGTGGACAAGTTCCTGACTGAACTTGCAGCGGAAAAGCTGTTGGTTTTTCTCTAGTTGCAGCAGGGTCTTTCGTGTTTTATCAGGGCCCCAGGGACCTGCTCTGTGGCCTCAGGAGAGGCTAGTCTTTGTGCGACTTGCGAGGGCCCTCTCGGGGTTCCTACCCAGTCGGTGCTGGGTCATCAGTCCTCGTCTGGAGTTGAAGCCTGAGCCTGAGTTTCCTCGCCCGTGCTGACATGTGTCTTGGTGTTTACCTGGAGTCTCCACACAGAAGTCAGGCCTCGTCTCACAGGGAGCCAGTGCATGTTTGTTTTCCTCCCTAGCTGCAGCAGTAGTGTCAGGCTCCCCGTCAGTCGGACATAGGGATCTGTTTCTTGCCCTCGAAGTAACCCAGGGCTGTCACACGTGCCAGCGTGTCGAGAGTCGATTGTTGCGGTCACAGTCGAGGCAGTGCAAGGCAGTCAGGTTCATCTAGAGTGGATGAGGCATTTGGGGGTCTTGGGGAATGGTGGCACGATCCCTGGTGTTCCTCCCAACTCTTCTGGTGCGAGCTCATCCTCTTTGGATACAAGGGCAGCGACGAAAATCCTTTTGCTTCGGAGCAGGGAAATGGATCCACATCTGGAGCTGAGCAGGGAAAAACGGGACTCCTCTTGACTAGCGGTGATACCCTCGGTGTTCCTCTTGAGGGGGAACGGTTGTGTCGGGGAAAATCATGGCTTACAGAAAGGGTGTGAATCAGATTTTCAAGCTCTAAGGGGGAAGGGGTGACTTCCCCCAAGGCGCCATAGCGGACAAAGGCCTGACTCTCCGGCAGGGAAGTAGCTTCTGGTTTTTCTCGAGTTGTGGATGGGTCCTCTCGAGTTACGACAGGGACCACTGAGATCTGCCCCTGTGGCCTCCAGAGTGGCCAGTATCCGTGCGATGGGCCTCAAGGTATTTCTTCCCCATAGACGTAAAGTTTGCATCCTCCTCCTGAGCTGAGGCCAGATCGTGAACTTTCCTTTCCTGTGCAGACTTGGGTCTGTGGGTTTCGGTGGAGAACACACAGGGATGTCAGGTCTCATCTTACATGGAGACGTGTATGGTCGCTTTCCTCCCGAGCGGCAGCAGCAGTGTCACTCTCCGCTTCTAGCAGATACAGGGAACTCTGTCTTCCCTTTAAGGTAACCCAGGGCTCTCATACGTTCCAGTGTGGTGTGAATCGAACCTCAGTGTGACAATCGAGGCAGTGCAGGACACTCATGTTCATCTGGAGTGGACGAGGCATTCTGGAGTATTGGGGAATGGTGGTACGACCCCTGGTGTGTCCTCCGACTCCCCTGTGGCAAACACCTCCTCTTGGGATGCGTGGGGACCGCCGGGAATCCTTTCCTGATGAAGCAGCGAAAGGCACCCTCATCTTAAAGTGAGAAGGGGAAAACGAGGCTCCTCTTGAGTCATGGTGGTACCCTCGGTGTTTTTCTCAAGTGGCTACAAGTAGGTCGGGAAATACGTGAGTCTCAGCAAGGATGTGAAGGAGCGTTTCCAGATTCAAGAGGGAAGTGTTGATTTAACCCGAGATACCTAAGAGGACAAGCGCCTCAGCCCGCCTTAGGGGAGAAACTCCTGGTTTTTCTCGAGTAGTGGCGGGGTCCTCTCTAGTTACAGTGTGGACCCCAGGGACCGCCCCTTGGACGCAGTAGATTCCAGTCTCAGTAAAAATATCAAGCGGCCTCCGGGGATTCCTCCCCAGTCTGTGCCGAGTCCTCAGCCTTCGTCCGGAGCTGAGGCCGGAGTCTGAGCTTTCTTCGCCCATGCTGACATGGGACTTGGAGTTCCCCTGAAGCCCCCGCAAGGGTGTCAGGCCACGTCTCACGCTGAGACGTGCACCACCACATCCCTCACTAGCTCAGCAGCAATGTCACGCTCTCTTTCAAGTGGACACAGTGATCTGTGGCTTGCACTGAGTATAGCCCAGGTCTGGCACACTTGCCTGCGAGGAGTGAGTCGATCTTCAGGGAGACAGTCGATTTGGTGCAGGGTTATCAGTTTCATCTGGAGTGGATGAGGCATTTGAGAGTCTTGGGGAATGGTGGAACAAACCCTGCTCTTCCTCCCGAGTCTCCTGTTGCAATCCCCTCCTCCAGGAATGCAAGGGGAGTGCCAGGAATCCTTTCCTGACGGACCAGGGAAAAGGACCCTCATCTGGAGCTGAGCCGGGGAAATGGGGGCTCCTCTTCTGTCGCAGCTGGTGCCTCGTTGTATTTTTCTTGTTGGCACGTGGGTAAGGGAGCTTTGTGGGTCACAGCAATCGTGTGAAGGTGCCTTTCAACGTCCAAGAGGAAAGGTGTGATGTGCCCTGAGACGACGCAGCAGTCTATGGCCTCACATCGCCTGCAGGGTAGAAGCCCCTGATTTTTCTCGAGTTGTGGTGGGGTCCCCTCGAGGTATGTCTTGTACCGCAGGGATCTGCACCTGTGGCCTCAAGAGAGGCCTGTCTCTGTGCAAGTTCCAAAGGGCCTATGTGAATTCTTACCCCAGGCTGTGCCAGGTCCTCAGTCCTTGTCTAAATCGGAAGGCAGACGCTGAACTTTCCATACCCATGCTGACCTGGGTTTTGGGGTACCCCTGGAGCCCCTATAGTGGAGTCAGGCCTTGTCTCGTGGGGGAACGTGTACAGACTCTTTCCTCTCAAGCTGCAGCAGCAGTGTCAGTCTTCCTGTCGAGCGGAAACTGGGATCTGTGTCTTGCCCCCAACGTATCACAGGGCTGTCACACTTGCCAGCTAGGCTTGAATCGATCCTAGGGGTGAGAGTCGAGTCAGTTCAGGGCATTCAGGTTCATCTGGAGTGGACTGAGGCATTTGTTGTTCTTGGGGAATGGTGATACGACCCATGGAGTTCTGACCGTGTTTCCTGTTTGAGTGCCACCTTCAGATGCTAGAGATGTGAGGGAAACCTTTCTCAGCAAAGCAAGGAAAGGGAAACTCATCTGGAGATAAACAGGATAAAACGGGGCTGCCTTGAGTCACGGCAAAACCCTCGGTGTTCCTCTGAGTTTGGACGGGTGGGTCAGGGAACTTCGTGGGTCACAGCAAGGGTGTGAAAGTGCCTTTCTAGGTCAAAGAGGAAAGGGGTGTTTTCCCCAGAGACGCCACAGTGGAAAAGGGCCTCAACCTGCATGCAGGGAAAACACTCTTGGTTTTTCTTGTTTTTAGGCGGGATCCTACTGAGTTGAAGCGAACCCCAGAGACCCGCCTCTGTGGTCTCAGGTGAGGCCAGTTTGGGTGCGAGTTGCGAGAGGCCTCTGTGTTTTCATCCCCAGTCGACGCCGAGTCCTCAGTCTTCTTATGGAGCTGAGGCCGGAGCCCGGATATCCTCGCCCATGCTGACCTGAGTTTGGTGTTGCCTGGAGCCTCCACAAGGATGTGAGACCTCTACATGTGTATAGACGTGTACGCCAAAGTTTCTCCTTTGCCTCAGCAGCAGTGTCAGGCTTCCCGTCAAGCGAACACAGGGAACTGTGGCTCGCCCTTGAAGTTCCATAGTGCTGTCACACGTGGAAGAGTGACGTGATTTAATCCGCCGAGTGTTATTCCAGTCAGCACGGGGCAATCAGGTTCATCTGGAGTGAAATGAAGCTTTTGAGGGACTTGGGAAATGGTGGAACGAGGCCTGGAGTTCTTCCTCACACTCCACGGGAGAGCACCTGCTCTTGGAATGCGAGGGAAGGACGTTGAATCCTTTCCCGATATAGGACGGAAAGTGACCCTCATCTGGAGCTGAGGACAGGAACACGGGGCACGTCTTGATTCACGGCAGGATACTCGGTGTTCCTCTTTAAGTGAAGGGTGGTGGGGGAATTTCATGGGACATACCGAGTGTTTAAAGGAGCCTTTTGAGGTCCAAGAGAAAAGGGGTGATTTTCCCCAAGAGGCCACGAAGCACAAGGGCCTCACTTGCTGCAGGAGAGAAGCTGCTTGTTTTCCCAAATTGTGGAGGGGTCCTCTCGAGTTACTACAGGGACATAAGAGACCCGCCCCTGTGGCCTTAGGAGAGGCCAGTCTCCATGTGAGTTGCGATGGTCCTCTGTGGATTCTGCATCAGTTGGTGCCGCATCATCTCTCCTCGTCTGGAGCTGAAGCCAGAGCCTGAGCTTCCCTCGCCCGTGCTGACATATGTCTTGGGGTTTCCCTGGAGCCTCCACAGTGGAGTCAGGTCTCGTCTCGTGCGGAGGCGTTTACGGCCACTTTCCTCCCAAGGTGCAGCATCAGTGTCAGGCTCCCCATTAAGTGGACACAGGGATTTGTGTCTTGCCCTGTATTTGTCACGTGGCAGTCAAACATGCCAGCGTGGTGTGAGTCGATCCTCTGGTGACAGTCGAAGCAGTGCATGGCAATCAGGTTTATCTGGAGTGGACTGAGGCATAGGGGTCTTGACAAATGGTGGCACGACCCCTGGAGTCCCCCACCCCCTTTTCTTGTTCAAGTGCCTACTCTTAGGATGCGAGGGGAACGCTGGGAATCATTTCCCCACAGAGCAGGGAAAGGTACACTCGTCTGAAGCTTAGCAGGGGAAATCGGGCATCCTCTTGGTTTTTCTGAGTTGTGGCGGGGTCCACTCTAGTAACAAGTGTTGACCCAGGAAACCACCTCTGTGGCCTGAGGAGAGGCCAGTCTCTGTGGGAGTTGCGAGGGTCCTCTCGGGATTCCTTCCCTGTTGGCGGCAGGACCCTCGGTGTTCCTCTCGAGTGGGGTCGTATGGGTTGGGGAACTTCGTGGGTCACAGCAAGAGTGTGAAGCATAGCGTGGTGTGAGTCGATCCTCTGGTGACAGTCGAGGCAGTGCAGGGCAATCAGGTTTATCTGGAGTGGACTGAGGCATAGGGGTCTTGACAAATGGTGGCACGACCCCTGGAGTCCCCCCCCCTTTTCTTAGTTAAGTGCCTACTCTTGGGATGCGAGGGGAACGCTGGGAATAATTTCCCCGCAGAGCAGGGAAAGGTACACTCGTCTGAAGCTTAGCAGGGGAAATCGGGAATCCTCTTGGTTTTTCTGAGTTGTGGCGGGGTCCTCTCTAGTAACAAGTGTTGACCCAGGAAACCACCCCTGTGGCCTGAGGAGAGGCCAGTCTCTGTGGGAGTTGCGAGGGTCCTCTCGGGATTCCTTCCCTGTTGGCGGCAGGACCCTCGGTGTTCCTCTCGAGTGGGGTCGTATGGGTTGGGGAACTTCGTGGGTCACAGCAAGAGTGTGAAGCAGCCTTTCTGGTTCAAGAAGGAAGGGGTGATTTCCCCTGAGACGCTGCAGTGGACAAGGTCCTGATTGAACTTGCAGGGGAAAAGCTGTTGGTTTTTCTCTAGTTGCAGCAGGGTCTTTCGTGTTTTATCAGGGCCCCAGGGACCTGCTCTGTGGCCTCAGGAGAGGCTAGTCTTTGTGCGACTTGCGAGGCACTCTCGGGGTTCCTACCCAGTCGATGCTGGGTCATCAGTCCTCGTCTGGAGTTGAGGCCTGAGCCTGAGTTTCCTCAACCATGCTGACCTGTGTCTTGGTGTTCCCCTGGTGTCTCCACATGAGAGTCAGGCCTCGTCTCCCAGGGAGCCAGTGCATGTTTGTTTTCCTCCCAAGCTGTAGCAGCAGTGTCGGAATTCCTGTCGAGTGGACACGGGGATCTGTGCCTTTCCCTCGAGGTGCCACAAGGTTTTCATACATGCCACCATGGCGTGAGTCAATCGTTAGGGTGACAGTCGAGGCAGTGCAGGGCAATCCGATTCATCTGGTGTAGACTGAGACATTTGGAGATCTTTGGAAATGGTGGCATGACCCCTGTAGTTTCTCCCGACTATCCTGGGGAGATTGCCTCCTCCTGGGATGCAAGGGGAGCGCTGGGTAACCTTTCCCTCGGAAGCAGGGAAAGGGACTCTCATCTGTAGCTGAGCAGGGGAAAACGGGGCTGCTCTTGAGTAGTATGGAATCCTCGGTGTTCCTCTCATGTGGTGTCCGGTATGTCTTGGAACCCTGTGTGTCACAGCAAGGGTGTGATGAATTCTTTGGAGGTTCAAGAGGGAAGAGGTGATTTCCCCCTGAGACGCTGTAGGGCACTGCAGCTTAAACACACCTGCAGGTGAGAACTTCCTGGTTTTTGTCGAGTTGTTTCGGGGTCTCTCGTGTTATGACAGGGACCTCAGGGACCCGACCTGTGGCCTCACAAGAGGACCGTCCCCGCGCGAGTTGCGAGGAGCATCTGATGATACACCACAGTTGATGCCGAGTCCTCAGTCATCACCTGGATCTGAGATCAGAGCCTGAGTTTTCCTCGCCATTGCTGATATGGGCCTTGGGATTCCTCTGAAAACTGCACAGGGGATACAGGCCTCATCTTGTGTGGAGATGTGCATGTCCGATTTCCTTCCGATTTGCAGCAGCAGTGTCAGGCTTGCCATCAAGTGGACACAGGGATCTGAGGCTTTCCCTCGAGGTGCCACAGGGCTGTCACACGTGCTAGCGTGACGTGAGTCCCTCCTCAGTGTGACCGTCGAGGCAGTGCAGGAATATCAGGTTCATCTGGAGTAGACGGAAACATTTAGTGGTCTTGGAGATGGTGGCACGATCCCTAAAGTACCTCCTGTCTCTCCTGAGGAGAATGCATTCTCTTGGCATGCCGAGCGCCGTGATTACTTTCCCAATGGTTCAGGGAAAGTTACGCTCATCTGGAGATGAGTAGGGAAAACCCGAGCTCCTCCTGAGTCAGTGCAGAACTTCAGTCTTCCTCTCGGGTGAGGAAGGGTGTGTTGGGGAACTTCGTGGATCGCAGCAAGGGTGTGAATAACCTTTTCCAGGTTCAAGAGAGAAGGGGAGTTTTTCCCCGAGATGCCACATTGGATGAAGATCTCACCCCACCTGCAGGGGAGAAGCTCCTGGTTTTTCTCCAGTTGGGGTGGAGCCTACTCGAGTTAATTCAGGTTGAGGAAGGGTGTGTTGGGGAACTTCGTGGATCGCAGAAAGGGTGTGAATGACCTTTTCCAGGTTCAAGAGAGAAGGGGAGTTTTCCTCCGAGACGCCACACTGGACGAAGATCTCACCCCACCTGCAGGGGAGAAGCTCCTGGTTTTTCTCCAGGTGGGGTGGAGCCTACTTGAGTTAATTCAGGACCTCAGGAACCCGCTATTGTGCCCTCAGGAGAAACCAGTCTCTGTGTAAGTTGCGAGGGGACTCTGGAAATTCCTCCCCAGTCGATGCCAGGTCCTCAGCCCTCATCTGTTGCTGAGGCCAGAGCCTGAGCTTTCCTCGCCTGTGCTGACTGAGTCTTGGGGATCCCCTGGAGCCTCCACAGGTGAGNATTGTGCCCTCAGGAGAAACCAGTCTCTGTGTAAGTTGCGAGGGGACTCTGGAAATTCCTCCCCAGTC
Organism: Nanger granti; assembly: GCA_006408635.1. Taxonomy (NCBI): domain Eukaryota; kingdom Metazoa; phylum Chordata; class Mammalia; order Artiodactyla; family Bovidae; genus Nanger; species Nanger granti. The sequence goes on along the minus strand of SJYD01056355.1, from coordinate 18,551 downwards.
GATGCCAGGTCCTCAGCCCTCATCTGTTGCTGAGGCCAGAGCCTGAGCTTTCCTCGCCTGTGCTGACTGAGTCTTGGGGATCCCCTGGAGCCTCCACAGGTGAGTAAGGCCTCGTCTCCCGTGGAGACGTGCATGGCCGCTTTCCTTCAGAGCTGCTGCAGAAGTGTCAGGGTTCCCATTCGAGTGGGCACAGGGATCTGTGGCTTGCCCCTGAGGTGCCACAGGACTGTCACATGTGTCTGTGTGGCGTGAGTTGATCCTCAGGGTGATCGTCGAGGCAGTGCAGGGCAATAAGATTCATTTGGAGTGAACTGATAAAACTAGTGGTCTTGCAAATGGTCGCACAACCCCTGGAATTCCTCTAGACACTCCTGGGGACAGCGCCTCCTGTTGAGAGGTGAGGGGAGCATCGGAAATCCTTTCCCAACGGAGCAGGGAAAGGAACCCTCATCTGGAGCTGAGTAGGGGAAAACGGGGCTCCTCATGATT
>SJYD01056355.1:0-15044 GCA_006408635.1 Nanger granti | reverse complement strand
CCTAGTCAATTCCAGATGCACCTGACTGCCCTCACTGCCTCGACTGTCACCCCGAGGATTGACTCACGTCACGCTGGCGCGTGTGACAGTCCTGTGGCACCTCAAGTGAGAGCCAAAGTTCCCTGTGTTCGCTCAAATGGAAAGCCTGACACTGATGCTGCAGTTCGGGGAGGGGTGGGAAGCGACCGTGCACCTGTCCAAGCGAGACGAGACCTGATTCCCCATTGGAGGCTTCAGGGGAACCCCAAAACCCATGACAGCAAGGGCAAGGAAAGCTCAGCTTCCTGCCTCAATCCAGACGAAGAAAGATGACCCGGCATCGACTAGGGAGGAATCTCTAGAGTCCACTAGCAACTCGCACAGAGACTAGCCTCTCCTGAGGCCACAGGGGCGGGTCTCTGAGGTCCCTGTCGTTACTTGAGAGGACTCCACCACAACTTGAATAAAAACATGAGCTTCTCTCTTATAGGCAGGGTGAGGCCCCTGTCTGTTGTGGCATCTCAGGAGAAATCACCCCTTCCTTCTTGAACTTGGAAACTGTCCTTCACACTCTTGCTGCAACCCACAAAGTTCCCCGATCCACCTATCCACACTCGAGAGTTAAAAGGAGGGTAATGCCGCAAATCATGAGGAGCCCCGTTTTCCCCTACTCAGCTCCAGATGATGGTTCCTTTCCCTGCTCCGTCAGGAAAGGTTTTCCGGTGCTCCCCTCACCTCCCAACAGGAGGCGCTGTCCCCAGGAGTGCCTAGAGGAATTCCAGGGGTTGAGCGAACTTTGCCAAGACCACTAGTTTTATCAGTTCACTCCAAATGAATCTTATTGCCCTGCACTGCGTCTACGATCACCCTGAGGATCGACTCACGCCGCACTGGCACATGTGACAGCCCTGTGGCACCTCGGGGGCAAGCCACAGATCCCTGTGCCCACTCAAATGGGAAGCCTGACACTTCTGCAGCAGCTCGGAAGGAAAGCGACCGTGCACGTCTCCACGGGAGACGAGGCCTTACTCACCTGTGGAGGCTCCAGGGGATCCCCAAGACCCAGTCAGCACAGGCGAGGAAAGCTCAGGCTCTGGCCTCAGCAACAGATGAGGGCTGAGGACCTGGCATCGACTGGGGAGGAATTTCCAGAGTCCCCTCGCAACTTGAACAGAGACTGGTTTCTCCTGAGGGCACAATAGCGGGTCCCTGAGGTCCTGAATTAACTCATGTAGGCTCCACCCCAACTGGAGAAAAACCAGGAGCTTCTCCCCTGCAGGTGGGGTGAGATCTTCGTCCAGTGTGGCGTCTCGGGGGAAAACTCCCCTTGTCTCTTGAACCTGGAAAAGGTCATTCACACCCTTGCTGCGATCTACGAAGTTCCCCAACACAACCTTCCTCACCCGAGAGGAACACTGAAGGTCCGTACAGACTCAGGAGGAGCTCGGGTTTTCCCTACTCATCTCCAGATGAGCGTCCCTTTCCCTGAACCATTGGGAAAGTAATCACGGCGCTCGGCATCCCAAGAGAGTGCATTCTCCTCAGGAGAGTCAGGAGGTACTCTAGGGGTCGTGCCACCATCTCCAAGACCACCAAATGTCTCCGTCTACTCCAGATGAACCTGATATTTCTGCACTGCCTCGACGGTCACACTGAGGATTGACTCACGTCACACTAGCGCGTGTGACAGCCCTGTGGCACCTCGAGGGAAAGCCTCAGATCCCTGTGTCCACTTGATGGCAAGCCTGACACTGCTGCTGCAAATCGGAAGGAAAGCGGACATGCACATCTCCACACAAGATGAGGCCTGTATCCCCTGTGCAGTTTTCAGAGGAACCCCAAGTCCCATATCAGCAATGGTGAGGAAAACTCAGGCTCTGATCTCAGATCCAGGTGATGACTGAGGACCCGGCATCAACTGTGGTGTAATCATCAGATGCTCCTCGCAACTCGCGCCGGGACGGTCCTCTTGTGAGGACACAGGTCGGGTCCCTGAGGTCCCTGTCATAACACGAGAGACCCCGACACAACTAGAAAAAAAAAACAGGAGGTTCTCACCTGCAGGTGTGTTTCAGCTGCAGTACCCTACAGCGTCTCAGGGGGAAATCACCCCTTCCCTCTTGAACCTACAAAGAATTCATCACACCCTTGCTGTGACACACAGGGTTCCAAGACATACTGGACCCCACATGAGAGGAACACCGAGGATTCCATACTACTCAAGAGCAGCCCCGTTTTCCCCTGCTCAGCTACAGATGAGAGTCCCTTGCCCTGCTTCCGAGGGAAAGGTTACCCAGCGCTCCCCTTGCATCCCAAGAGGAGGCAGTCTCCCCAGGATAGTCAGGAGAAACTACAGGTGTCATGCCACCATTTCCAAAGATCTCCAAATGTCTCAGTCCACGCCAGATGAATCTGATTGTCCTGCACTGCCTCGACTGTCACCCTAACGATTGACTCACGCCACGGTGGCATGTGAGAAAGCCTTGTGGCACCTCGAGGGAAAGGCACAGATCCCCGTGTCCACTCGACAGGAATTTTGACACTGCTGCTACAGCTAGGGAGGAATACAAACATGCACTGGCTCCCTGTGAGACGAGGCCTGACTCCTGTGTGGAGACTCCAGGTAAACACCAAGACACATGTCAAAGACATACCAGACTCCACATGAGAGGAACACCGAGGATTCCATACTACTCAAGAGCAGCCCCGTTTTCCCCTGTTCAGCGACAGATGAGAGTCTCTTTCCCTGCTTCCGAGGGAAAGGTTACCCAGCGCTCCCCATGCATCCCAGGAAGAGGCAATCTCCCCAGGATAGTCGGGAGAAACTACAGGGGTCATGCCACTATTTCCAAAGATCTTCAAATGACTCAGTCCACACCAGATGAATCGGATTGCCCTGCACTGCCTCCACTGTCACCCTAACGATTGACTCACACCACGACGGCATGTGTGAAAGCCTTGGGGCACCTCAAGGGAAAGGCACAGATACCCGTGTCCACTCGACAGGAAGTCTGACACTGCTGCTACAGCTTGGGAGGAAAACAAATATACACGGGCTCCCTGTGAGACGAGGCCTGACTCCCGTGTGGAGACACCAGGGGAACAGCAAGACACATGTCAGCACGGGTGAGGAAACTCAGGCTCAGGCCTCAACTCCAGACGAGGACTGATGACCCAGCACCAACTGGGTAGGAACCCCGAGAGGGCCCTCGCAAGTCGCACAAAGACTAGCCTTTCCTGAGGCCACAGAGCAGGTCACTGGGGCCCTGATAAAACACGAAAGACCCTGCTGCAACTAGAGAAAAACCAACAGCTTTTCCCCTGCAAGTTCAGTCAGGACCTTGTCCACTGCAGCGTCTCAGGGGAAATCACCCCTTCCTTCTTGGACCTAGAAAGGCTGCTTCACACTCTTGTTCTGACCCATGAAGTTCCCCAACCCATACGACCCCACTCAAGAGGAACACCGAGGGTCCCGCCGCCAACTGGGAAGGAATCCCGAGAGTACCTTCACAACTCCCACAGAGACTGGCCTCACCTCAGGCCGCAGGGGTGGTTTCCTTGGTCCACACTTGTTACTAGAGAGGACCCAGCCGCAACTCAGAGAAACCAAGAGGATCCCCGATTTCCCCTGCTAAGCTTCAGATGAGGGTACCTTTCACTGCTCTGCGGGGAAATGATTCCCTCGCATCCCAAGAGTAGGCACTTAACCAAGAAAAGGGGGGTGGGAACTTCAGGGGTCGTGCCACCATTTGCCAAAACCCCAATGCCTCAGTCCACTCCAGATAAACCTGATTGCCCTGCACTGCCTCGACTGTCACCAGAGGATCGACTCACACCACGCTGGCATGTTTGACTGCCACGTGACAAATACAGGGCAAGATACATATCCCTGTGTCCACTCAATGGGGAGCCTGACACTCATGCTGCAGCTCGGGAGGAAAGTGGCCGTAAACGTCTTCACAGAAGACGAGACCTGACTCCGCTGTGGAGGCTCCAGGGAAAGCCCAAGACCCATGTCAGCACGGGCCAGTAAACCTCAGGCTCTGGCCTCAGCTCCAGATGAGGACAGAGGATGCAATACCAACTGACGCAGAATCCCCAGAGGACCATCACAACTCATACGGAGACTGGTCTCTCCTGAGGCCACAGGGGCAGTTCTCTCATGTCCCTGTAGTAACTAGAGAGAACCCCTCCACAATTTGGGAAAACAAGCAGCTTCTCTCCTGCAGCAAGTGAGGCCCTTGTGCTTCGTGGCCTCTTGGGGGAAATCACCCCTTTCCTCTTGGACCTCAAAAGGCTCCTTCACACACTTGCTATGACCTACGAAGTTCCTCGAACCACCCTTCACTTCAAGAGGAACACCGAGGATCCTGCCGTGACTCATGAGGTGCCCCGTGTTCCTGTCCTCAGCTCCAGATGAGGGTCACTTTCCGTCCTATATCGGGAAAGGATTCAACGCCCTTCCCTCGCATGTCAAGAGCAAGTGCTCTCCCGTGGAGTGTGAGGAAGAACTCCAGGCCTCGTTCCACCTTTTCCCAAGTCCCCCAAAACCTCATTCCACTCCAGATGAACCTGATTGCCCGGTGCTGCCTGGAATATCACCCGGAGGATAAAATCACGTCACTCTTGCATGTGTGACAACACTATGGCACCTCAAGGGCAAGCCACAGTTCCCTGTGTCCGCTTGACGGGAAGCCTGACACTGCTGCTGAGGCTCAGGAGGAACTTTGGCGTACACGTCTCCACACAAGAAGAGGCCTCACACCCCTGTGGAGGCTCCAGGGAACCCCAAACTCAATTAAGCATGGGCAAGGAAAGCTCGGGCACCGGTCTCAGCTCCATAAGACGACTGAGGACTCGGCGTCGACTGGTGATGAACCCCCAGAGGCCTCTCACAACTCGCATCCAGACTGGCCTCACCTGAGATCACAGGGGCGGGTCCCTGAGGTCCGCTTGAACTCAATAGGATCCCGCCGAAACACAAGGAAAACCAAGTGTGTCTTCCCTGCATGCAGGTTAAGGCCCTTTTCCACTGCGGCGTCTCTGGTGAAATCACCCCTTCCCTCTTGGATCTAGAAAGGCTCCTTCACACCCTTGCTGTGACCCACGAATTTGCCTGACCCACCCGTCCCCACACAAGAGGAACACCGAGGATTTTGCCGTGACTCAAGGCAGCCCCGTTTTACCCTGCTTATCTCCAGATGAGGTTCCCTTTCCTTGTTTTGCTGAGAAAGGTTTCCCTCACATCCCTTGCATCTTAAGGTAGCACTCGAACCAGGAAACTTGGTCAGAAATTCATGGGTCGTACCACCCTTCCCCAAGACCCCCAAACGCCTCAGTCCACTCCAGATGAACCTGAATGCCCTGAACTGACTCGACTCTCACCGCTAGGATCGACTCAAGCCTAGCTGGCAAGTGTGACAGCCCTGTGGCACGTTGGGGGCAAGCCACAGATCCCAGTGTCCGCTCGACAGGGAGACTGACACTGCTGCTGCAGCTTGAGAGGAAAGAGGCTGTACACGTTTCCCCACTAGACAAGGCCTGAATCCAATGTAGGGGCTCCAGGGGTACCCCAAAACCCATGTCAGCATGGGTATGGAAAGTTCAGCGTCTGCCCTACGATTTAGACAAGGACAGAGGACCTGGCACAGCCTGGGGCAGGGATTCCCATAGGCCATTCGGAACTTGCACAGAGACAGGCCTCTCCTGAGGCAACATGTACGGGTCCCTGCGGTACAAGACATACCTCGAGGGGACTCCACCGCAACTCAAGAAAAATCAGGGGCTTCTACCCTGCAGGCAGGGTGAGGCCCTCGACTGCTGCGTCGTCTCAGGGAAAAGCACACCTTTCCTCTTGGACGTTGAAAGGCTCCTTCACACGCATGCTGTGACCCACAAAGTTCCCTGACCCTCGTTCCAACATGAAAAAAACAATGAGGCACCCGCTGAGACACAAGGGTAGCCCCCATTTCCCCTGCTTAGCTCCAGATGAGGGTCCTTTTCCCTGGTCCATCAGGAAAGTATTCCCGGCGCTCCCCTCGCATTCCCAGAGGAGGAGATTGCAACAGGAGCCTCGGAAGAAACACCAGTGGTCATTCCACCATTCCCCAAGACTCTCAAATGCCTCGTCCACTCCAGATGAAACTGACAGCCCTGCAGCGCCTCGACTGTCACCCCGAAGATCGACTCACTCCTCGCTGGCAAGTGTGTCAGACCTGGGCTAGACTGATTGCAAGACAAAGATCCCTGTGTCCACTTGAAGGAGAGCCTGACATTGCTGCTGCAGCTCGGGAGGAATGTGGTGGTGCACGTCTCAGCGTGAGAAGTGGCCTGACACCCTTGCGGGGGCTCCAGGGGAACCCCAAGTCCCATATCAGCATGGGTAAAGAAAGCTCAGACTCCGGCCTCAGCTCCTGACGAGGGCTGAGGACTCGGAACAGACTGAGGAGGAATCCCTAGAGGCCCCTCGATATTTGTACGGAGACTGGAATCTACTGAGTCCACATGGGTGTTCCCTGGGGTCCCCACCTTAACTTGAGTGGACCCCACCACTACTCGAGAAAAACCAGGAGTTTCTCCCCTGAGGAGCGGTGAGGCCCTTGTCCTCTTAGGTATCTTGAGTTAAATCACCCCTTCCCTCTTGAATCTGGAAACACTCCTTAACACCCTTGCTGTGACTCACGTATTTCCCGACCCACTTATAGCCACTTGAGAAAAACACCGAGGGTACCACCATGACTCAAGAGGAGCCTCGTTTTCCACTTCTCACCTTCAGATGAGATTCCCTTTCATTTCTTCATTAGGAAAGGATTCCCTGCGGTCCCCACGCATCCCAAGAGGAGGTGCTTGCCACAGGGGAGGAGGAAGGCACATCAGGGGTCGTGTAAACATTCCCCAATACCCCAAAATGCCTCGTCCACTCCACATGAATATGAGTGTCCTGCACTGCCTCGATTGTCACACTGAGGTTCGACTCACACCACGCTGGAACGTGTGACAGCCCTGGGGTACCTTAAAGGCAAGACACAGTTCCCTGTGTCTGCTAGATGGGGAGACTGACACTGCTGCTGCCGCTTGGGAGGAAAGCGACCATACACGTCTCCATGTCAGATGAGGCCCGACACCCCTGTGTGTTCTCTACGGGAACCCACAGACCCAAGTCAGCACAGGAATGGAAAGCTCAGGGTCTGGCCTCAGCTCCGGAGGAGGACTGCCAACTTTACACCAATTGGGAAGAAATTCCTAGAGCCCCTCGCACGTTTAATGGCCTCTCTGGAGGCCACAGGGGCAGATCTCAGTCGTCCCTGTCGTAACTCGAGAGGACCCCTCCACAACTCGAGAAAAAACAGGTTTCTCCCCTGCAGGAGAGTCTGGCCTTTGTCCGCTATGGCGCCTTGGGGGAAGTCACCCCTTCCCTGTTGGACCTCAAAAGGCTCCTTCACACCCTTGCTGTGACCCACGAAGTTCGCAGACCTACCCATCACCCCTCGAGAGGAACACCGAGGATCCTGCCGCGACTCAGAAGGAGCCCCGTTTTCCACTGCTCCGCTCCAGATGAGGGTCCCTTATCCTGCTCCGTCAGGAAGGATTCTTGGCGCTCCCCTCGCATCCCAAGACGTTGAGCTTGCACCAGAAAAGTCGGGAGGAACACCAGAATTCGTGCCACCATTTCCCAAGACTCCAGAATGCCCCGTCCACTCCAGATAACCTTGACTACCCTGCACTGCTTCGACTGTCATGCGGACGATCGACTCACACTACACTGGCCCGTGTGACATCTCTGGGGTACCTCGAGGCAAGCCACAGATCCCTCTGTCCGCTCGACAGGGAGCCTGCCATTGCTGTTACAGCTCGCTTTGGAAGCAGCCGTCCATGTCGACTTGCGAGATGAGTCCTGACCCACTGTGGGTTCTCTAGGGAAACCCACAGACCCATATAATCACAGGCAACCAAAGCTCAGGCTCCGCCCTCAGCACCAGACGAGGACTGAAGACCCAACACTGAATTGGAAGGGATCTCCAGAGGCCCCTCGATACTCGCATGGAGACTGGGCTCTCCTGAGGACACAGCGGCAGGCCACAGGGGTCCCTGTTATACCTCGAGAGGACACAGCCACAAATAGAAAAAGAAACAGGAGCTTCTGCCCTGAGGGTGGGGTGAAATCTTTGAACACTGCGGCCGCTAGGGGGAAATCATACCTTCCCACTTGGACCCTGAAAGACTCCATTACACCCTTGCTCTGACCTACGAATTCCCCCTACATACACATCCCCACACAAGAGGAATACCGAGGATCCTGCCACTACTAAAATGAGCCCCGTTTTCCCCTTCTGAGCTCCAGATTATGGTCCATTTCCCTGCTATGTCGAGAAAGGATTCCAGGGGCTACCCTCGCACACCAAGAAAAGGCAATCGAGCCAGTAGTGTTGAGAGGAATACCAGGGGTCATGCCATCATTCCCTAAGACCACAAATATCTCCTTCATTCCAGATGAACCTGACTGCCCTGCACTGCCTCAACTGATCCCAAGGTTGAACTCAAGCCACGCTGCACGTGTAACAGCACTGGGGTACCCTGAGTGCAAGGAAAAGATCTCTGTGTCCTCTCGATGGGGAGCCTGACATTGCTGCTGCATCTCGGGACGAAAGCGGCCGTATATGTCTCCTCGCGAGACGAGGATTGACTCCCATGTGGTGGCTCCAGTGGCAACCCAAGACACATGTCAGCACGGGCGAGGAAAGCTCAGGCTCCCGCCTCAACTCCATAATAGGACTGAGGAGGTGCCGCCGACGAGGGGGATTACCAGAGGACCCTCGCAACTCCCACGGAGACTGGCCTCTCATGAGGCCAAAAGGGCGGGTCCCTGGGGCCCTGTTTTAAATCGAGAGGATCCTGCCTAAACTCGAGAAAAACCAGGAGCTTCTCCCCTGCAGGCGTGGTGAACACCTTATGTGCCGGGGCGTATCAGGGGAAATCACCTCTTCCCGCTTAGACTTCGAAAATCTGATTCACACCCTTTCTGTGAGCCACGATTTTCCCCGACACAACCGTTCGCCCTCGAGAGGAACACCGAGGGTCCCACCTCGAGTCAAGAGGTGCCCCGTTTTTCCCTGCTCAGTTCCAGATGAGGGTCCATTTCCCTGCTCCGAAGGGAAAGGTTTCCCGTCGCTCCCCTTGTATCCCAAGAGGATGAGCTCGCACCAGAAGAGTTGGGAGGAACACCAGGGATCGTGTCACCATTCCCCAAGACCCCCAAATGCCTCATCCACTCTAGATGAACCTGACTGCCTTGCAATGCCTCGACTGTCACCGCAACAATTGACTCTCGACACGCTGGCACGTGTGAAAGCCCTGGGTTACTTCGAGGGCAAAAAAGAGATCCCTATGTCCGATTGACGGGGAGCCTGACACTGCTGCTGCAGCTAGGGAGGAAAACAATCATGCACTGGCTCCCTGTGAGACGAGGCCTGACTCCCGTGTGGAGACTCCAGGTGAACACCAAGACACATGTCAGCACGGGCGAGAAAACTCAGGCTCAGGCCTCAACTATAGACGAGGACTGATGACCCAGGACCGACTGGGTAGGAACCCCGAGAGGGCCCTCGCAAGTCACACAAAGAACAGCCTCTCCTGAGGCCACAGAGCAGGTCACTGGGGCCCTGATAAAACACGAAAGACCCTGCTGCATCTAGAGAAAAATCAACAGCTTTTCCCCTGCTAGTTCAGTCAGGACCTTGTCCACTGCAGCGTCTCAGGGGAAATCACCCCTTCCTTCTTGGACCTAGAAAGGCTACTTCACACTCTTGCTTTGACCCACGAAGTTCCCCAACCCATACGACTCCACTCGAGAGGAACACTGAGGGTCCCGCCTTCAACTGGGAAGGAATCCCGAGAGGACCCGCCCAACTTCCACAGAAACTGGCCTCTCTTCCGGCCACAGGGGTAGTTTCCTGGGTCCACATTTGTTACTAGAGAGGACCCTGCCGCAACTCAGAGAAACCAAGAGGATCCCCGATTTCCCCTGCTAAGCTTCAGATGAGGGTACCTTTCACTGCTCGGCGGGGAAATGATTCCCAGCGTTCCCCTCGCATCCCAAGAGTAGGCACTTAATCAAGAAAGGGGGCGGGGGGGGAACTCCAGGAGTCGTGCCACAATTTGCCAAGACCCCAAATGCCTCAGTCCACTCCAGATAAAACTGATTGCCCTGCACTGCCTCTACTGTCACCATAGGATCGACTCACACCACGCTGGCATGTCTGACTGCCACGTGACAAATACAGGGCAAGACAGAAATCCCTGTGTCCACTCAATGGGAAGCCTGACACTGATGCTGCAGCTCGGGAGGAAAGTGGCCGTAAACGTCTCCACACGAAAAGAGACCTGACTCCACTGTGGAGGCTCGAGGAAAACCCCAAGACCCATGTCAGCACGGGCGAGGAAAGCTCAGGCTCTGGCCTCAGCTTCAGACGAGGACTGAGGATGCGACGCCAACTGACGCAGATCCACAGAGGACCATCGCAACTCTCATGGAGACTGGCCTCTCCTGAGGCCACAGGGGAGGGTCTCTCATGTCCCTGTAGTAATTCGAGAGGACCCCTCCACAATTTGAGAAAACAAGCAGCTTCTCTCCTGCAGCAAGTGAGGCCCTTGTGCTTCGTGGCCTCTTGGGGGAAATCACCCCTTTCCTCTTGGACCTCAAAAGGCTCCTTCACACACTTGCTATGCCCCACAAAGTTCCCCGAACCACCTTTCATTTCGAGAGGAACATCGAGGATCCTGCCGTGACTCAAGAGGTGCCCCGTGTTCCTGTCCTCAGCTCTAGATGAGGGTCACTTTCCGTCCTATATCGGGAAAGGATTCAACGCCCTTCCCTCGCATTCCAAGAGCAGGTGCTCTCCCGTGGAGTGTGAGGAAGAACTCCAGGCCTCGTTCCAACATTTCCCAAGTCCCCCAAAAGCTTCAATCCACGCCAGAAGAATCTGATTGCCCTGTGCTGCCTGGAATATCACCCCGAGGATAAAATCACGTCACTCTTGCACGTGTGACAGCACTATGGCACCTGGAGGGCAAGTCACAGTTCCATGTGTCCGCTTGACGGGAAACCTGACACTGCTGCTGAGGTTCAGGAGGAACTGTGGCGTACACGTCTCCACACAAGAAGAGGCCTCACACCCCTGTGGAGGCTCCAGGGAAAACCAAACTCAAGTCAGCATGGTAGAGGAACCCTCGGGCTCCAGCCTCAGCTCCATAAGAAGACTGAGGACTCGGCGTCGACTGGGGATGAATCCCCAGAGGCCTCTCACAACTCACACTTAGACTGGCCTTAACTGAGACCACAGGGGCGGGTCCCTGGGCTCCGCTTCAACTCAATAGGATCCCCCCAAAACACAAAAAAAACCAAGAGGGTCTTCCCTGCATGCATGTTGAGGCCCTTTTCCACTGCGGCGTCTCTGGGGAAGTCACCCCTTCCCTCTTTGACCTCGAAAGGCTCCTTCACACCTTTACTGTTGCCCACGAAGTTCCCTGACCCACCCGTCCCCACTCAAAAGGAACACCGAGGGTTTTGCCGTGACTCAAGGCAGCCCCGTTTTACCCTGCTTATCTCCAGATGAGGTTCCCTTTCTTCCTTTGCTGAGAAAGGTTTCCCTCACTTCCCTTGCATCTGAAGGTGGCAGTCGAACCAGGAAACTCGGTCAGAACTCCATGGGTTGTACTACCATTCCCCAAGACCACCAGATGCCTCAGTCCACTCCAGATGAACCTGAATGCCCTGAACTGACTCGACTCTCACCCCTAGGATCGACTCCAGACTAGATGGCAAGTGTGACAGCCTGGGGCACGTTGGGGGCAAGCCACAGATCCCAGTGTCCGCTCGACAGGGAGACTGACACTGCTGCTGCAGCTTGAGAGGAAAGAGGCTGTACACGTTTCCCCACTAGACAAGGCCTGACTCCAATGTAGGGGTTCCAGGGGAACCCCAAAACCCATGTCAGCATGGGTATGGAAAGTTCAGCGTCTGCCCTACGATTTAGACAAGGACTGAGGACCTGGCACAGCCTGGGGCAGGAATCCCCATAGGCCCCTCCGAATTTGCACAGAGACAGGCCTCTAATGAGGCCACAGGGGCGGGTCCCTGTGGTACAAGACATACCTCGAGGGGATCCCACCGCAACTCGAGAAAAACCAGGGGCTTCTACGCTGCAGGCAGGGTGAGGCCCTCGACTGCTGCGTCGTCTCAGAGCAAATCACACCTTTGCTCTTGGACGTTGAAAGGCTCCTTCACACACTTGCTGTGACCCACAAAGTTCCCTGACCCACGTGCCAACACGAAAAAAACAACGAGGCACCCGCTGTGACACAAGAGGAGCCCCCATTTCCCCTGCTCAGCTCCAGATGAGGGTCCTTTTCCCTGGTCCGNCCTTCACACACTTGCTGTGACCCACAAAGTTCCCTGACCCACGTGGCTACATGAAAAATACAACGAGGCACCCTCTGCGACACAAGAGGGGCCTCCATTTCCACTGCTCAGCTCCAGATGAGGGTCCTTTTCCCTGGTCCGTCAGGAAAGGATTCCCGGTGCTCCCCTCGCATTCCTAGAGGAGAGGATTGCAACAGAAGACTCGGGAGGAACACCAGGGGTCGTTTCACAATTCCCCAAGACTCTCAAACTCCATATGCCTCGTCCACTCCATATGAAATTGACAGCCCTGCACCGCCTGGACTGTCACCCCGAAGATCGACTCACTCCTTGCTCGCAAGTGTGTCAGAACTGGGCTACACTGAGTGCAAGCCACAGATCCCTGTGTCCACTTGAAGGAAAGCCTGACATTGCTGCTGCAGCTCGGGAGGAATGTGGTGATGCACGTCTCAACGTGAGACGTAGCCTGACACTCTTGCCGGGGCTCCAGTGGAACCCCAAGTCCCATGCCAGCATGAGCGAAGAAAGCTCAGAATCCGGCCTCAGCTACAGACGAGGGCTGAGGACTCGGCACAAATTGGGGAGGAATCACCAGAGGCCCCTCGCTATTTGTACGGAGACAGGAATCTACAGAGTCCACAAGGGTGGTCCCAGGGGTCCCCACCGTAACTTGAGAGGACCCCGGCACATCTCGAGAAAAACCAGGAGCTTCTCCCTTGAGGTGGGGTGAGGCCCTTGTCCTCTTATGTATTTCGGGTCAAATCACCCCTTCCCTCTTGAATGTGGAAACGCTCCTTCACACCTTTGCTCTGAATCACGTATTTCCCGACCCACTTGAAGCCACTTGAGAAAAACACCGAGGGTACCACCATGACTCAAGAGGAGCCACGATTTCCCCTTCTCACCTTCAGATGAGGGTCCCTTTCACTGGTTCATCAGGAAAGGATTTCCCGCGGTCCCCAGGCATCCCAAGAGGAGGTGCTTTACACAGGGGAGTCAGAGGCACACCAGGGGTCGTGCCACCATTCCCCAATACCCCAAAATGCCTCGTCCACTCCAGATGAACTTGAATGTCCTGCACTGCCTCGATTGTTACACTGAGGTTCGACTCACACCACGCTGGAACGTGGTACCTTAAGGGCAAGACACAGTTTCCTCTGTCTGCTAGATGGGGAGACTGACATTGCTGCTGCCACTTGGGAGGAAAACGACCATACACGTCTCCTTGTAAGATAAGGCGAGACATCCTTGTGTGTTCTCCACGGGAACCCACAGACCCATGTCAGCACAGGAAAGGAAAGCTCAGGGTCTGGCCTCATCTCAGGAGGAGGACTGCCAACTTTACGCCCATTGGGAAGAAATCCCTAGACGCTCCTCGCACGGGTACTGGCCTTTCTTGAGGCCACAGGGGCAGATATCTCAGTGGTCCCTGTCGTAACTCGAGAGGACCCCTCCAAAACTCGAGAAAAACCAGGAGCTTTTCCCCTGCAGGAGAGTCAGGACTTTGTCCGCTATGGCGCCTTGGGGAAGTCACCCCTTTCCTCTTGTACTTCAAAAGGCTCCTTCACACCCTACTGTGACCCACGAAGTTCCCCGACCTACCCATCCACACTGGAGAGGAACACCGAGGATCCCGCCGCGACTCAGAAGGAGCCCCGTTTTCCACTGCTCTGCTCCAGATGAGGGTCTCTTATCCTGCTCCGTCAGGAAAGGATTCTTGGCGCTCCACTCGCATCCAAAGAGGATGAGCTTGCACCAGAAGAGTCGGGAGGAACACCAGGGATCGTGCCACCATTTCCCAAGACTCCTGAATGCCCCGTCCACTCCAGATGACCTTGACTGCCCTGCACTGCTTTGACTGTCATGCGGACGATCGACTCACACTACACTGGCACGTGAGACATCTCTGTGGTACCTCGAGGCAAGCCACAGATCCCTGTGTCCGCTCGACGGGGAGCCTGTCATTGCTGTTGCAGCTCGCTTTGAAAGCAGCCGTGCATGTCGCCTTGCGAGATGAGGCCTGATCTCCTGTTGTTTCTCTAGGGGAAGCCCCAGACCCATATAATCACAGGCAACCAAAGCTCAGACACCGCCCTCAGCTCCAGACGAGGACTGAAGACCCAACACCGAATTGGAAGAGATCTCCAGAGGCCCCTCGATACTCGCACGGAGACTGGCCTCTCCTGAGGACACGACGGCAGGCCTCAGGGGTCCCTGTTGTAACTCGAGAGGACACAGCCACAAATCGAAAAAAAACAGAAACTTCTGCCCTGAGGGTGGGATGAAATCCTTGTACACTGCGGCCTCTAGGGGGAAATCATACCTCCCTCTTGGACCTTGAAAAACTCCTTTATACCTTTGCTCTGACCCACAAATTTCCCCTACATACACATCCCCACTCAAGAGGAATACCGAGGATCTCATCACGACTCAAGATGAGCCCCGTTTTCCCCTTCTGAGCTCCAGATTATGGTCCGTTACCCTGCTATGTGGAGAAAGGATTCCAGGCGCTACTCTCGCATACCAAGAAAAGGCAATCGCGCCAGTAGTGTTGAGAGGAACACCAAAGGTCATGCCACCATTCCCTAAGACCCCAAATACCTCCTCCATTCCAGATGAACCTGACTGCCCTGCACTGTCTCGACTG
>SJYD01056354.1:0-14470 GCA_006408635.1 Nanger granti | reverse complement strand
CACCATTCTCCAAGACCCACAAATGCCTTGCCCACAGCAGATGAAACTGTCTGCCCTGCACTGCCTTGACTAACACCCCGAGGTTCCACCCCCGAGTCACCTGCACGTGTGACATCACTTTGGGCCTCGAGAGCAAGCCACAGATCCCAGTGTCTGCTCGACATGCAGTCTGTAACTGCTGCTGCAGCTGGTCAGGCAAGTAGCTGTGCACGTGTCCAGGAGAGACGAAGCCTGTCTTCTCTTTGGTTCCCTCAGGGGTACACCAAGACCTAGGTCAGGACGGTCGAGGAAAGCTCAGGCTCCCTCCTCAGCAAAAGTCGAGGATTGAGCAACGAGACTATTAGAGAAGAATCCCCAGAGGCGCCTGGCAAATGGAAAGGAGACTGTCCAAACCTGAGTGCAAAGGGGCGAGTCCCTGTGTTCCCTGTTTTACTTCGAGGAGACCCCACCAAAACATGAGAAAAACCAAAAGATTCTCCCTTGCACGCAGGGAAGGACCTCGTCTGCTGTGTTGTATCGGGGGAAAGAACCTCTTCTCTCTTGGAGCTGCAGAGTGTAGATCACCTTCTCCCTGTGACCCAAGAAGTTTCTCTCGCTGCCCGTCCTTACTCGAGGGGAAGACCAACGGTCTCGCCATGAATGTAAAGGAGCCCCAGTATTCCTGCTGACCTCCAGTTGAGCGTCCCTTTCCAGCTCTGTCCGGAAAAGTTTCCCAGCACTTCCGATACATCTCAACAGGAGACACTCAAACCAGGACTGTCGGGAGCAGCATCAGGGATCTTGCGCCCATTCCTCAAATCACCCAAATACCTCGTTCACTCCAGATGAACATGACTGCCCAGCACTGGGTCGACTGTCAACCCAAGACTCGAAGCCTGACACATTGGCACGTGTTACAGACCTGGGTGGTACCTCGAGGTCAAGTAAGAGTTCCCTGAGTCCACTAGAAGGGAATCCTTTCACAGCTGCTGCAGCTGCAGAGGCAACCTCAAGGGTATGTCGCCAGGGAAGAGGAGGCCTGACTTTCCTGTGGGGCCTCATTCGGAACCCCATGATTTATCTCAGCATGGGCGAGGAAAGTTCAGTTTCCAGCTTCATCACCAGACGAGGACTGGGGACAAGGCGATGACTGGGAAGGAATCCCCAAAGGCGCATGGCAACTGGCAAGAAGACTGGCCTCTCCTGAGGCCTCCTGACTTTCCTGTGGGGCCTCATTCGGAACCCCATGATTTATCTCAGCATGGGCGAGGAAAGTTCAGTTTCCAGCTTCATCACCAGACGAGGACTGGGGACAAGGCGATGACTGGGAAGGAATCCCCAAAGGCGCATGGCAACTGGCAAGAAGACTGGCCTCTCCTGAGGCCGCAGGGGCGGGTCCAAGGGCTCCCCGTCGTAACTCGGGAAAATTCGCCGCAACTCGAGAAATACCAGATGCTTCTTCCTTGCAAGCGAGCTGAGGCCCTTACCACTGCAGCATCTCTGGGGAAATCATTCCTTCCCTTTTGGACCTCGAAGGGCTCTTTCACCCCCTTGCTATGACCCAGGAATATCCCCGCCCTACCCATCTCAATTCGAGAGCAACAAAAGGGATCCGCTGCTACTCAGCAGATCCCTCCGTTCCCTGTTAAGCTCCAGATGACCGTCCCCTTTCCTACCCCTTAGGGAAAGGTTCCCTGGAGATTAACTCGAATACCAAGAGGAGGTGCTCGCAACAGGAAAGTCAAGAGGAGTATCAGGGGTTCGGCCACCATTCACCAAGATCTCCAAATGCATTGTCCACTGCAGATGAACTTGACAGCCCCGCACTACATTAACTGTCACTCCGAGGCTCTATGCACGACACACTGGCACTTGTAACAGCACTTTTGACCTCGAGAGCAATCCAGAGATCCCTCTGTTTGCTCGACATGGAGCCTGACACTGCTGCTGCAGCTGGACAGGCAAGTAGCCATGCAAGTGTTCAGGCGGGACGAGGCCTATCTTCTATATGGGGCCCTCAGGGGTACACTAAGACCTAGATCAGGACGTTCGAGGAAAGCTCAGGCTCTGGCCTCAGCAAAAGTCCAAGACTGAGCACTGAGACGATTAGGGAAGAATCCCCACAGGCGCTTGGCAAATGGCACGGAAACTGTCCAATCCAGAGTGCACAGGGGAGAGTCCCTGGTTGCCCGCTGAAACACTAATGAACCCCGCCACAACTTGTGAAAAACCAAAAGATTCTCCCCTGTAAGAGGGGAAGGACCTCGTCTGCTGTGTTGTATCGGGGGAAAGAACCTCTTCTCTCTTGGAGCTGCAGAGTGTAGATCACCTTCTCCCTGTGACCCAAGAAGTTTCTCTCGCTGCCCGTCCTTACTCGAGGGGAAGACCAACGGTCTCACCATGAATGTAAAGGAGCCCCAGTATTCCTGCTGACCTCCAGTTGAGCGTCCCTTTCCAGCTCTGTCGGGAAAAGTTTCCCAGCACTTTCTTCACATCTCAACAGGAGAGACTCGAACCAGGACTGTCGGGAGCAGCATCAGGGATCTTGCGCCCATTCCCCAAATCACCCAAATACATCGTTCACTCCAGATGAACATGACTGCCCAGCACTGGGTCGACTGTCAACCCGAGACTCGAAGCCTGACACATTGGCACGTGTGACAGACCTGGGTGCTACCTCGAGGTCAAGTAACTGTTCCCTGTGTCCACTCGAAGGGAATCCTTTCACAGCTGCTGCAGCTGCAGAGGCAACCTCAAGGGTACGTCGCCAGTTAAGAGGAGGCCTGACTTTCCTGTGGGGCCTCATTGGGAACCCCAAGATTTATCTCAGCATGGGCGAGGAAAGTTCAGTTTCCAGCTTCATTACCAGACGAGGACTGAGGACAAGGCGATGACTGGGAAGGAATCCCCAAAGGCACATGGCAACTAGCAAGAAGACTGGCCTCTCCTGAGGCCACAGGGGCGGGTCCACGGGCTCCCCGTCGTAACTCGGGAAAATTTGCCGCAACTCGAGAAACACCAGATGCTTCTTCCTTGCAAGCGAGCTGAGGCCCTTACCACTGCAGCATCTCTGGGGAAATCATTCCTTCCCTTTCGGACCTCGAAGGGCTCTTTCACCCCCTTGCTATGACCCAGGAATATCCCCGCCCTACCCATCTCAATTCGAGATCAACAAAAGGGATCCGCTGCTACTCAGCAGATCCCTCCGTTCCCTGTTAAGCTCCAGAATATTGTCCCCTTTCCTACCCCTTAGGGAAAGGTTCCCTGGAGATTGACTCAAATACCAAGAGGAGGTGCTCGCAACAGGAAAGTCAGGAGGAGTATCAGGGGTTTGGCCACCATTCACCAAGATCTCCAAATGCATTGTCCACTGCAGATGAACTTGACAGCCCCGCACTAAAAGTGTCACTCCGAGGCTCTATGCACGACACACTGTTACTTGTAACAGCACTTTTGACTTCGAGAGCAATCCAGAGATCCCTCTGTTTGCTCGACATGGAGCCTGACACTGCTGCTGCAGCTGATCAGGTAAGTAGCCGTGCACGTGACCAGGTGAGACGAAGCCTTTCTCCTCTGTGGGATCCTCAGGGGAACCCCCAAGAACTCGGTCAGGACGGTCCAGGGAAGCTCAGGCACTGGTCTCAGCACAAGTCTAGGACAGGGCACACACAAACGGTTGGAAAGGAATCCCCAAATGTGACTGGCAATGGGCACGGAGACTGTCTTCTCCTGAGGCCACAGGGGCGTGTCCCTGGGCTCCCCGTCGTATCTCGAGAAATCCCACCACAACGTGATTAACACCAGTGTCGAGAGGAGCATCTGGGATCGTCCAGCATTCCCCAGACCCCCAAAAACCGTGTCACTGCAGATGAACCTGTCTGACCTGCACTGCCTTAACTGTCAACCGAAGGCTCGACACCCGAAACACCTGCACGGGTGACAGCACTTTGGGCCTCTAGGTCAAACCACAGATCCCTGTGTTCGCTCGACATGGAGCCTGACACTGCTGCTGCAGCTGGACAGGCAAGTAGCCATGCACGTGTTCAGGCGGGACGAGGCCTATCTTCTATATGGGGACCTTAGGGGTACACTAAGACCTAGATCAGGACGGTCGAGGAAATCTCAGGCTCCGGCCTCATCAAAAGTCGAGGACTGAGCACTGAGACGATTAGGGAAGAATCCCCACAGGCGCTTGGCAAATGGCACGGAGACTGTCCAATCCAGAGTGCACAGGGGTGAGTCCCTGGGTTCCCCGTTGAAACACTAATGAACCCCGCCACAACTTGTGAAAAACCAAAAATTCTCCCCTGTAAGAGGGGAAGGACCTCGTCTGCTGTGTTGTATCGGGGGAAAATACCTCTTCTCTCTTGGAGTTGCAGTGTAGATCACCTTCTCGCTGTGACCCAAGAAGTATCTCTCGCCGCCCGTCCTCACTCGAGGGGAACACCAACGGTCTCGCCATGAATTTAAAGGAGCCCCAGTATTTCTGCTGAGCTCCAGTTGAGGGTCCCTTTCCTGCTCTTTCGGGAACAGTTTCCCAGCACTTCCTTCACATGTCAATAGGAGACACTCAAAACAGGACTGTCGGGAGCAGCATCAGGGATCTTGCCCCCATTCTCTAAGACAACCAAATACCTCCTTCACTCCATATGAACCTGACTGCCCTGCACTGGGTTGACTGTCACCCCGAGGCTCGAAGCCTGACACACTGGCACCTGTGACAGACCCGGGTGGTACATCCAGGTCAAGTCACAGATCACTGTGTCCACTCGACGGGGAGCCTTTCACAGCTGCTGCAGCTGCAGAAGCAAGCACAAGTGTACGTCTCCAGGCACGAAGAGGCCTGACTTTACTGTGTGGTCTCCATGGGAACCCCAAGATTTATATCAGTATCGGCGAGGACAGCTCAGGTCCAGCTTCAGCACCAGACGGGGACTGAGGACACGGCGATGACTGGGGAGGAATCCCCAAAGGCGCATGGCAACTGGCAAGAATACTGGCTTCTCCTGAAGCCACAGGGGTAGGTCCAGGGGCTGCCCGACTTAACACTAGAATCCACGGTACAACTTGAAAATTACCAGAAGCTTCTCCCTTTCAAGCGGGGTGAGACCCTTATCCACTGCGGCATCTCTGAGAAAATCAATCTTTTCCTCTTGGAACTCGAAGGGCTGTTTCACCCCCTTGCTGTGATCCAGGAATTTCCCCACCCTACCAGTCTCACAGCGAGAGGAACAACAATTGATCTGCTGCAACTCAACAGAGCCCTGTTTGCCCCTGCTAAGCTTCAGATGATCGTCCCCTTTCCTGCCCCTTTGAGAAAGGTTCCCTAGAGCTTCGCTCGAAAACCAAGAGGAGGTGCTCACAACAGGAAAGTCGGGAGGAGCATGAGGGATTCCACCACCATTCACCAAAACCCCCAAATGCCTTGTTCACTGCAGATGAACTTGACAGCCCCGCACTGCCTTGACTGTCACCCCTATCAAACTTTGGCTCGAGACACGACACATTGGCACGTGTGACAGCACTTTGGACCTTGAGAGCAAGCCACAGATCTCTCTGTCAGCTCGACATGGAGCCTGACACTGCTGGTGCAGCAGTTCAGGCAAGTAGCCGTGCACGTATACAGGTGAGCCCAAGCCTGTCTTCTTTGTGGGAGCCACAGGGGAACCCCAAGACCTAGGTCAGGACCGTCGAGGGAAGCTCAGGCACTGGCCTCAGCACAAGTCGAGGATAGGGCATCCAGAGACGATTGGAGAGGCATCCCCAGAGGTGACTGGCAACTCGCACGGAGACCGTCCTCTCCTGAGGTCAGAGGGGCACGTCCTGGGTTCCCCACGGTAACTCCAGAAACCCCGTCCCAATTCGAGAAACAAGAGCAGCTTCTCCCTTGCAAGCGGGTTGAGGCCCTTACTCGATCCGGCATCATGGGAAATCTCCCCTTCCCTCTTGGACTCGAAGGTCTCCTTTACTGCCTTGCTGTAACTCAAGGAGTTCCCGACCACAACCGTCGCACCAAAAAGGAACACCAATGTACCCGCTTCGACTCAGGAGGAGTTCAGTTTGCCCCTGCTAAGCTCTAGATGATAGTACCTTTTTTTCCTCCTTAGTCTAAGGTTCCTGGGGCTGTCATCTCATCCCAAAAGGAAGTGCTCGCAGTAGGAAAGTCGGGAGGAGCTTCGGGGTATCGGCCACCATTCTCCAAGACCCCCAAATGCCGTGTCCACTGCAGATGAACCTGTTTGCCCTGCAATGCCTTAACTGTCAACCACAGGCTCGATGCCCGAAATACTTGCACGTGTGACAGCACTTTGGGCCTCTAGGGCAAGCCACAAATCCCTGTGTTCGCTCGACATGAAGCCTGACACTGCTGCTGCAGCTGGTCAGGCATGTAGCCATGCACGTGTCCAGGCGCGACGAGGCCTGTCTTCTATATGGGGCCATCAGGGGTACACCAAGACCTAGGTTAGGACGGTCGAGGATATCTCAGGCTCCGGCCTCAGCAAAAGTCGAGGACGGAGCACCGAGACGATTAGGGAGGAATCCCCAAAGGCTCCTGGCAACTGGCAAGGAGACTGTCCAATCCAGAGTGCACAGGGTAGAGTCTCAGGGTTCCCCGTTGAAACACTAATGAACCCCTCCACAACTTGTGAAAATCCAAAATATTCTCCCCTGCAAGAGGGGAAGGACCTCGTCTGCTGTGTTGTATCGGGGGAAAGAACCTCTTCTCTCTTGGAGCTGCACAGTGTCGATCACCTTGCTGTGACACAAGAAGTTTCCTCGCCGCCCGTTCTCACTCAAGGGGAACACCAACAGTCTCGTCATGAATGTAAAGGAGCTCCAGTATTCCTGCTGAGCTCCAGTTCAGGGTCTCTTTCCTGCTCTGTCGGGAACAGTTTCCCAGCACTTCCTTCACATCTCAAAAAGAGACACTCGAACCAGGACTGTCGGGAGCAGCATCAGGAATCTTGCCCCCATTCCCCAAGACACCCAAATACCTCGTTCACTCCAGATGAACCTAACTGCCCTGCACTGGGTCAACTGTCTCCTCGAGGCTCAAAGCCTGACACATTGGCACGTGTGACAGACTGGGTGGTACCTCGAAGTCAAGTCACAGTTCACTGTATCCACTTGACGTGAATCATTTCACAGCTGCTGAAGCTGCAGAGTCCAGATGAACCTAACTGCCCTGCACTGGGTCAACTGTCTCCTCGAGGCTCAAAGCCTGACACATTGGCACGTGTGACAGACTGGGTGGTACCTCGAAGTCAAGTCACAGTTCACTGTATCCACTTGACGTGAATCATTTCACAGCTGCTGAAGCTGCAGAGGGAACCACAAGGGTACGTCGCCAGGTATGAAGAGGCCTGACTTTCCTGTGGGGACTCCATGGGAACCTCAAGATTTATGTCAGCATGGGCGAGGAAAGCTCAGTTTCCAACTTCAGCACCAGACGAGAACTGAGGACTCGGTGTTGGCTGGGGAGGAATCCCCAAAGGCGCAGGGCAACTGACAATAAGACTGGCCTCTCCTTAGTCCACAGGGGCGTGTCCAGGGGCTCCCCATCGTAACTTGAGAAAACTCGCCGCAACTCGAGAAATACCAGATGCTTCTTCCTTGCAAGCGGACTGAGGCTCTTATCCACTGCAGCATCTCTGGGGAAATTACTCCTTCCCTTTTGGATTTGGAAGGGCTATTTGACCCCCTTGAAGTGATCCAGGAATTTCCTTGCCCTGCCCATCTCAATTCGAGAGGAACAAAAGGGATCCACTGCTACTCAGCAGATCCCTCTGGCCCCTGCTAAGCTCCAGATGATCGGCCCCTTTCCTACCCCTAAGGGAAAGGTTCCCTGGAGCTTGGCTCGAATACCAAGAGGAGGTGCTCGCAACAGAAAAGTCAGGAGTATCAGGGGTTCGGCCACCATTCACCAAGATCCCCAAATGCATTATCCACTGCAGATGAACTAGACAGCCCCGCACTACATTACCTGTCACTCCGAGGCTCTACGCACGACACACTGGCACTTGTGACAGCACTTTTGACCTCGAGAGCAATCCAGAGATACCTCTGTTTGCTCCACATGGAGCCTGACACTGCTGCTGCAGCTGATCAGGCAAGCAGCCGTGCACGTGACCAGGTGAGACGAAGCCTGTCTCCTCTGTGGGATCCTCAGCGGAACCCCCAAGAACTAGGTCAAGACGGTCCAGGCAAGCTCAGGCACTGGTCTCAGCACAAGTCGAGGACAGGGCACCCAGAAACGATCTGAGAGGAATCCCCAAAGTTGACTGTCAACTGGCACAGAGTCTGTCTTCTCCTGAGGCCACAGAAGTGCGCCCCTGAACTAACCGTTGCAACTCGAGAAACCCCACCTCAACTTGATAAACACCAGAAGCTTCTCCCTTGCAAGCGGGTTGAGTGCCTTATCTGGTCCGTCGTCACGTGGGAATTCACCATTTGCCGCTAGGAACACGAAGGGCTCATTCATTCCCATGCTGTGACACAAGGAGTTCCAGCCACAGCCGTCACATCCAAGAGGAACACCAGTGAAACCCTGCGATTCAAGAGGAGCCCAGTTTCCTCTGCTAAGCTCTAGATGATAGTCCCTTTTCCTGCTCCTTAATATAAGGTTTCCTGGGGCTTCCATCGCATCCCAAAAGGAGGTGCTCACAGGAGGAAAGATGGGAGGAGTATCTGCTTTTTGGCCACCATTCTCCAAGACCCCCAAAAGACTTTCCCACTGCAGATGAACCTGTCTGATCTGCACTGCCTTGATTGTCATCCCGAGGATCCACGCCTGAAACACCTGCACGTGTGACAGCTCTTTGGTCCTCGAGGGCAAGCCACAGATTCCTGTGTCTGCTTGACATGCAGCCTGACACTGCTGCTGCAGCTGGTCAGGTAAGTAGCCCTGCACCTGTCCAGGTGAGATGAGGCCTTAGTCCTCTGTCAGTCCTTCAGGGGTACACCAAGACCTACGTCAGGATGGTCGAGTAAAGCCTAGGCTCCGGCCTCAGCAAAAGCCGAGGACTGAGCACCGAGACGATTAGGAAAGTATCCTCAGAGGCACCTGGCAAATGACACGGAGATTGTCCAAACGTGAGTGCACAGGAACGAGTCCCTGGGTTCACCGTTGTAATTCGAGAGGACCCCGCCTCAACTTGAGAAAACCAAGAGATTCTCCCCTGCAATTGTGGTGAGGACCTCGTCTGCTGTGGAGTCTCCGGGGAAAGAACCTCTACTCTCTTGACCTCCAAAGTGTCCTTCACCTTCTTGCTGTGACCCAAGAAGTTTCTTGCGCCACCCGTCGTCACTCGAGGGGAACACTGAGGGTCCCGCCATGAATGTAAAGGAGCCTCAGTATCCCTGATGAGCTCCAGATGAGGGGCCCTTTCCTGCTCTGTCGGGAATGGTTTCCCAGCACTTCCCTCACAACCCAACAGGAGACACTGGAACCAGGACTGTCTGGAGCAGCATCAGGGATCTTGCTACCATTCCCCAAGACACTCAAATACCTCCTTTACTCTAGATGAACCTGACTGCCCTGCACTGGGTCGAATGTCACCCCGAGACTCGAAGCCTGACACACTGGCACCTGTGACAAACCTGGGTGGTACCTCGAGGTCAAATCACAGATCCCAGTGTCCACTCGATGGGGAACCTTTCACAGCTGCTGCAGCTGCAGAAGCAAGCGCAAGTGTATGTCTCCAGGCAATACGAGGCCTGACTTTACTGTGTGGTCTCCATGGGAACCCAAGATTTATGTCAGCATGGGCGAGTACATCTCAGGTCCAGCTTCAGCACCAGACGGGGACTGAGGATATGGCGATTACTGGGGAGGAATCTCCAAAGGCGCATGGCAACTTGCAAGAATACTGGCTTCTCCTGAAGCCACAGGGGTAAGTCCAGGGGCTGCCCGACTTAACACTAGAATCCACGGTGCAACTAGAAAAATACCAGATGCTTCTCCCTTGCAAGCGGGGTGAGGCCCTTATACACTGCGGAATCTCTGGGAAAATCAATCTTTTCCTCTTGGAACTCGAAGGGCTGTTTCACCCCCTCGCAGTGACCCAGGAATTTCCCCACCCTACCGGTCTCATCTCGAGAGGAACAACAAGGGATCAGCTGCGTCTCAACAGAGCCCTGTTTGCCCGTACTAAGCTCCAGATGATCGTCCCCTTTCCTGCCCCTTTGAGAAAGGTTCCCCAGAGCTTCGCTCGAATAACAAGAGCATGTGCTCACAACAGGAAAGTCAGGAGGAGCAAGAGGGATTCCGCCACCATTCACCAAAACCCACAAATGCCTTGTTCACTGCAGATGAACTTGACAGCCCTGCACTGCCTTGACTGTCACCCCGATCACCCTTTGGCTCGAGGTAGGACACACTGGCTCGTGTGACAGCACTTTAGACCTTGAGAGCAAGCCACAGATCCCTCTCTGAGCTCGACATGGAGCCTGACACTGCTGCTGCAGCAGTTCAGGCAAGTAGCCGTGCACGTATACAGGTGAGCCCAAGACTGTCTTCTTTGTGGGAGCCTCAGGGGAACCCCAATACCTAGTTCAGGACAGCTGAGGGAAGCTCAGGCACTGGTCTCAGCACAAGTCGAGGATAGGGCATCCAGAGACGATTGGAGAGGAATCCCCAGAGGTGACTGGCAACTCGCACGGAGACCGTCCTCTCCAGAGGGGTGCGTCACTAGTCTCCCTGACTTAACTGGAGAAACCTCGCCCCAATTCGAGAATCACGAGCATCTTCTCCCTTGCAAGCGGGGTGATGCCCTTACCCAATCCGTCATCTCGTGGAAAATCTCCCCTTCCCTCTTGGAACTCGCAGGTCTCCTTCACTCCCTTGCTGTGACACAAGGAGTTCCCGACCACAACCATCGCACCGAAGAGGAACACCAATGGATCCACTGCGACTCAAGAGGAGCCCACTTTGCCCATGCTAAGTTCTGCATGATAGTTCCTTTTCCTGCTCCTTAGTCTAAGGTTCCTGGGGCTGCCATCTCATCCCAAAAAGAAGTGCTGACAGTAGGAAATTCGGGAGGAGCATCTGGTGATCGGCCACCATTCTCCAAGACACCCAAATGTCGTTTCCACTGCAGATGAACCTGTCGGCCCTGCACTGCTTTGACTGTCAACCGGAGGCTCAACGCCCGAAACACCTGCACGTGTGACAGCACTTTGGGCCTCTAGAGCAAGCCACAGATCCCTGTGTTCGCTCGACATGGAGCCTGACACTGATGCTGCAGCTGGACAGGCAGTTAGCCATGCACCTGTCCAGGCGGGACGAGGCCTGTTTTCTATATGGAGCCCTCAAGGGTACACCAAGACCTAGGTCAGGACGGTCGAGGAAAGCTCAGGCCCCGGCCTCAGCAAAAATCGAGGACGGAGCACTGAGACGATTAGGGATGGATCCCCACATGTGCCTGGCAACTGGCACGGAGACTGTCCAATCCAGAGTTCACCGGGGAAAGTCACTGTGTTCCTCGTTGAAACACTAATGAACCCCTTCACAACTTGTGAAAAACCAAAAGATTCTCCCATGCAAGCGGGGAAGGACCTCGTCTGCTGTGTTGTATCGGGGGAAAGAACCTCTTCTCTCTTGGAGCTGCAGAGTGTAGATCACCTTCTTGCTGTGACCCAAGAAGTTTCTCTCGCCGCCCGTCCTCACTCGAGGGGAACACCAATGGTCTCGCCATGAATGTAAAGGAGCCCCAGTATTCGTGCTGAGCCCCGGTTGAGGGTCCCTTTCCTGCTCTGTTGGGAACAGTTTCCCAGCACTTCCTTCACATCTCAACAGGAGACACTCGAACCAGGACTGTTGGATACAGCATCAGAGATCTTCCCCCATTCCCCAAGACACCCAAATACCTCGTTCACTCCAGATGAACCTGACTGCCCTGCACTGGGTCGACTGTCACCCCAAGGCTCGAAGCCTGACACACTGGCATCTGTGACAGCCCCGGGTGGTACCTCGAAGTCAAGTCACAGATCCCTGTGTCCACTTGACAGGGAGCCTTTCACAGCTACTGCAATGCAGAGGCAAGGGCAATTTTATGTCTCTATGGAAGATGAGGCATGACTTTCCCGTGGGGTCTCCATTGGAACCCCAAGATTTATGTCAGCATGGGCGAGGTAAGCTCAGGTACCAGCTTCAGCACTAGACGAGGACTGAGGACCCGACGAAGACGGGGGAAGTATCCCCAAATGCGCATGGCAACTGGCAAGAACAATGGCCTCTCCAGAAGCCACAAGGGCGGGTCTATGTGCTCCCCTTCGTAACTCGAGAAATCCCGCCACAACTTGAGAAGTACCAGAGGCTTCACCCTTGCAAGTGGGGTAAGGTCCTTATGCACTGGGCCATCTCTGGGGAAATCACTCCTTCCATCTTGGACCTGGAAGGGCGCTTTCACCTCCTTGAAAGGACCCAGGGATTTCCACACACTACCGGTCTCAACTCGAGAGGAACAACAAGGGATCCGCTGCGACTCAACGGAGCCCTGTTTGCCCCTGCTAAGCTCCAGATTATCGTCCCCTTTCCTGCCCCTTAGGGAAACGTTCCCAGGAATTTCCCTCGAATACCAAGAGGAGGTGCTCGCAACAGGAAACTTGGGGGGATCATCAGGGGTTCGGCCACTATTCACCAAGATGCCCAAATGCGTTCTCCACTGCAGATGAATTTGACAGTCCTGCACTGCCTGGTGGCGGTTTCACCTCCTTGAAAGGACCCAGGGATTTCCCCACACTACCGGTCTCAACTCGAGAGGAACAACAAGGGATCCGCTGGGACTCAACGGAGACCTGTTTGCCCCTGCTAAGCTCCAGATTATCGTCCCCTTTCCTGCCCCTTAGGGAAACGTTCCCGGGAGTTTCCCTCGAATACCAAGAGGAGGTGCTCGCAACAGGAAACTTGGGGGGATCATCAGGGGTTCGGCCACTATTTACCAAGATGCCCTAATGCGTTCTCCACTGCAGATGAATTTGACAGCCCTGCACTGCCTGGCCTATCAACCCAAGACTCGAATTCGAATACCAAGAGGAGGTGCTCGCAACAGGAAACTTGGGGGGATCATCAGGGGTTCGGCCACTATTTACCAAGATGCCCTAATGCGTTCTCCACTGCAGATGAATTTGACAGCCCTGCACTGCCTGGCCTATCAACCCAAGACTCGAAGCACGACACACTGTCAGGTGTGACAGCACCTTGGACCTCGAGAGATAGCCACAGATCCCTCTGTCCACTCGACATGGAGCCTGACACTGCTGCTGCAGCTGGTCAGGCAAGTAGCCGTGCACGTGTCCAAGTGAGACGAAGCCTGTCTCCTCTGTGGGAGCCTCAGGGAAATCCCCAAGATCTAGGTAAGGACTGTCGAGGGAAGCTCAGGCACTGGCTTCAGCACAATTCGAGGACAGGTCACCCAGAGACGATTGGGGAAGAATTCCCAGAGGTGACTGGCAACTGGAACGGAGATTGTCCTCTCCTGAGGTCACAGGGTCACATCCCGGGTTCCCCGTCGTAACTCGAGAGCCCCAGCCACAACTCGAGAAACACCAGAAGCTTCTCCCTTGCAAGTGGGGATAAGCCCTTATCCGATTCAGCGTCTCGTGGGAAATCACCCCTTCCCTCTTGGACCTCGAAGACTCCTTCACTTCCTAGCTGTGACACAAGAAGTTCCTGGCCAAAACGGTCACACCCAAGAGGAACCCCAGTGGACCCGCTGTGTCTCAAAAGGAGCCGAGTTTGCTGCTGTTAAGCTCTAGATGAGAGTCCCTTTTCCTTCTCCTTAATATAAGGTGTCCTGGGGCTTCCGTCGTATCGCAAAAGAAAGTGCTTGCAGTAGGAATGTCAAGAGGTGCATCTGGGATTCGGCCACCATTCTTCAAGACGCCCAAGTGCTTTGTCCACTGTCGATGAACCTGTCTGCTTTGCACGGCCTTGACTGACATTCGGAGGCTCGACGCCTGAAACACCTGCACGTGTGACAGCACTTTGGGCCTCGAGGGCAAGCCTCAGAACCCTGTGTCTGCTCGACATGTAGCCTGTTTGGACCTCGAAGGGCTCCTTCACTTCCTAGCTGTGACACAAGAAGTTCCTGGCCAAAACGGTCACACCCAAGAAGAACGCCAGTGGACCCGCTGCGACTAAAAAGGAGCCGAGTTTGCTACTGTTAAGCTCTAGATCATAATCCCTTTTCCTTCTCCTTAATATAAGATGTCCTGGGGCTTCCGTCGTATCGCAAAAGGAAGTGCTCGCAGTAGGAATGTCGAGAGGAGCATCTGGGTTTCGGCCACCATTCTCCAAGACGCCCAAGTGCTTTGTCCACTGTCGATGAACCTGTCTGCTTTGCACGGCCTTGACTGACATCCGGAGGCTCGACGCCCGAAACACCTGCACGTGTGACAGCACTTTGGGCCTCGAGGGCAAGCCTCAGAACCCTGTGTCTGCTCGACATGTAGCCTGAAACTGCTCCTGCAGCTGGAAAGGCAAGTAGCC
>SJYD01056353.1:9941-25329 GCA_006408635.1 Nanger granti | reverse complement strand
GTCCCACCCTCTCCTTTCCCCACTGTGTCTACAAGTCTGTTTTCTACATCTGTGTCTCCATTCTTTCTGTGCAGATAAGTTCATCAGTACCATTTTTCTAGATTCCATATATACATGTGTGTGTTAACATATGATATATGTTTTTCTCTTGCTGAATTTACTCTGTATAACAGGCTCTAGGTACATCCACCTCACTACAACTGACCCAAATTTTTTTCTTTTTATAGCTGAATAATATTCCATTGTATATATGCACCATAACTTCTTTGATCTATCGATGGACATCTAGGTTGCTTTCATGTTCTGGCTATTGTAAACAGTGCTGCAGTGAACATTGGAGTACATGTGCTTTTTGAATTATGGTTTTCTGAGGGTATACGCCCAGATGTGGGATTGCTGGGTCATATGGTAGTTTATTCTTGGTTTTTTAAGTAATCTCCATACTGTTCTCTGTAGTGGCTGTATCTACATAAATCACAGCAGGATCCTCTATGACCCATCTCCCAGAATATTGGAAATAAAAGCAAAAATAAACAAATGATACCTAATTAAAATTAAAAGCTTCTGCACAACAAAGGAAACTATAAGTAAGGAGAAAAGACAGCCTTCAGAATGGGAGAAAATAATCGCAAATGAAGCAACTGACAAAGAACTAATATCAAAAATATGCAAGCAACTTGTGCACCTCAATTTCAGAAAAATAAACGACCCAGTCTAAAAATGGGCCAAAGAATTAAACAGACATTTCTCCAAAAAAAACATACAGATAGCTAACAAACACATGAAAAGATGCTCAACGTCACTCATTATGAGAGAAATGCAAATCAAAACCACACTGAGGTACCATTTCATGCCAGTCAGAATGGCTGCTATCCAATACTCTACAAGCAATAAATGCTGGAGAGGGTGTAGAGAAAAGGGAACCCTCTTACACTGTTTGTGAGAATGCAAATAGTATAGCCACTATGGAGAACAGTGTGGAGATTCCTTAAAAAAACTGGAAATAGAATTGCCTTATGATTCAGCAATCCCATTGCTGGGCATACACACTGAGGAAACCAGAATTGAAAGAGACACATGTACCCCAAAGTTCATGGCAGCACTGTTTATAATAGCCAGGACATGGAAACAACCTAGATGTCCATCATCAGACCAATGGATAAGAAAGCAGTGGTACATATACACAATGGAGTATTACTCAGCCATTAAAAAGAATACGCTTGAGTCAGTTCTAATGAGGTGGATGAAAATGGAGCTGATTATAGAGAGTGAAGTAAGCCAGAAAGAAAAACACCAATACAGTATACTAATGCATATATATGGAATTTAGAAAAATGGCAATGATAACTCTGTATGCGAGACAGCAAAAGAGACATAGATGGATAGAACAGTCTTTTGGACTCTGTGGGAGAGGTCAAGGGTGGGATGATGGGAGAATGGCATTGAAACATGTATAATATCATATATGAAATGAATTGTCAGTCCAGGTTTGATTCATGATACCGGATGCTTGGGGCTGGTGCACTGGGATGACCCAGAGGGATGGTTTGAGGAGGGAGGTGGGAGGCGGTTCAGAATGGGGAAAACGTGTATACCCATGGGCGGATTCATGTTGATGTATGGCAAAAGCAATACAATATTGTAAGGTAATTAACCTCCAATTAAAATAAATTTATATTTTTTTTTAAAAAAAGAAAGAAGTTGGGTCTATTTGTATTTTAGGAGCCAATGTATGATTTTGGCTTCCTGCGTATTCTATTTATTTGCCTGTGAAACACCAGGAAGATGGGGAGATGGTGAGTGAGGGATCTTGGGATAGGAGAACCAGAGAATTCACTATCAGGGAGTGTAAGAAAAAGAAAAATAGAGGCAGTCATGCAAACCAAGACGTGTGTAGACACATAGCCTGCAGTCTTGGACACATGGAACCATAGCTGAGCGAAAGTGAGGAGGTTACAGCATGGGTCTTAGACTCAGCAGCCATGAGTTTGAGTCCTTGTTATACATCCTGCTATAACTATGTGACCTTCCAGATTTGTAAACAATCGGATGACAATAGTACTACTTCCCTCATTGGGTTGTTTTGAAGCCGTTTAGAATACATGTACATGAATCCATGTGCAGCAGAGGCTAAGTCGCTTCAATCATGTCCGAGTCTTTGTGACTGCATGGACCATAGCCTGCCAGGCTCCTCTGTCCACAGGGATTCTCCAGGCAAGAATACTGGTGTGGGTTGCTGTGCCCTCCTCTAGGAGATCTTCCCAGCCTAGGGATTGAACCCACATCTCATGTCTCCTGCACATACAGGCAAGTTCTTTACCACTAGCAACACCTGGGAAGCCCATGAATCCATGTAAGTCATTCAAAATGCATTTTGAATACATTCAAAAGAACACATGGAAAAGTATTGGGCTGGCCAAAATGTTCATTCGGGGTTTTCCATAAGATTTGGCCAACCAATGCTTAGCATCACACCCAAGACACAGTGAGTACCTGATAAATGGAAGGTAGGCTTCTGATTAGGCTTCCCTGGTGGCTCAGATATATAAGAATCTGCCTGCAATGTGGGACAGCTGGGTTCTATCCCTGGATTTGGAAGATCCCCTGGAGAAGGGAATGGCAACCCACTCCAGTATTCTTGCCTGGAGGAGTCCATGCATAAAGAAGCTTGGCAAGCTACAGTCCATGGAGTCACAAGGACTTGGACATGACTGAGTGTCCCAATTATTAATTATGATGATTAATCCATAGAATTTCAAAGCCAGAAGGAACCCCAGAGATCACTTAACTCAGTCCTTTGATGATATAGATGAAGAAGCCAAGACCCAGAGAGATGAAGGGACATGTCTGAAGCAGACAGCTAATGACAGAACCAGGACTAGTTCTGGTCTTCTGATGTGGGTCCGTAAGACATTTTACCCCAAGGCACTTACATAATTTGACAGCATCATGACTAGGTCACTTTGGTCCTTTATGTCCTTCCACCCATCCTTTCCCCATTCTGGCCTCAGTCAAAAGCCCAGGTGATTCCTGTCTGGGATGTGTTTCAGTCCCCCCAAAGCTGGCCTACCCTTAAGGAAAATCATGGTTGAGGAGAGTGGCAAGAGCAGCTTCCTCAGCAGCTGGCATTACCTGCTACCATGCACACTTCCTGCATACTCACTTGTACTAGATGCCATGCTCTC
Organism: Nanger granti; assembly: GCA_006408635.1. Lineage (NCBI taxonomy): Eukaryota > Metazoa > Chordata > Mammalia > Artiodactyla > Bovidae > Nanger > Nanger granti. The sequence goes on along the minus strand of SJYD01056353.1, from coordinate 22,144 downwards.
TACCCAGGGAGCTGGCGGCAAAGCCGTTGCTCATGGCTTCAGGGCTGCCTTGAGGAATGAAACAGATTCTTGGTGTTTTTCTCATGAAGACCCTGAGGGGCTTTCCTCAGTATGTTTCTCCTCATCACCACCAGCAATGAAGGTATCACTTTGTGATATGCTTAGTTGTTGTTGTTCATTCGCTAAAGTCATGTTTGACTCTTTGCAGCCCCGTGGACTGCAGCACACCAGGCTTCCCTGTCGTTTACCATCTCCCGGAGTTTGTTCAAATTGATGCTCATTGAGTCAATGATGCCATCCAACCCTCTCGTCCTCTGTCATTCCCTTCTCCTCCTGCCTTCAATCTTTCCCGGCATCAGGGTCTTTTCCAGTGAGTCAATTCTTTGCATCAGGGTGGCAAAGGGATGGGAGCTTCAGCTTCAGCATCAGTCCTTCTAATGAATGTTCAGGACTGATTTCCTTTAGGATTGATTGGTTTGTTCTCCTTGCAGTCCAAGGGACTCTCAAGAGTCTTCTCCAACACCACAGTTCAAAAGCATTAATTCTTCTTGTTCAGCCTTCTTCATGGTCCAACTCTCACATCCATATATGACTACTGGAAAAACCATAGCTTTGACTATATGGACCTTTGTCAGCAAAGTAATGTCTCTGCTTTTTAGTATGCTGTCTAGGTTTGCCATGGCTTTTCTTCCAAGGAGCAAACATCTTTTAATTTCATGGTTGCAGTCATCATCCACAGTGATTTTGGAGCCCAAGAAAATAAAGTCTGTCACTGTTTCCATTGTTTCCCCATCTATTTGCCATGAAGTGATGGGACCAAGTAATTTCCAAAATGCTTACCTTCTGGTCCAGCTTGGGCAACAACCAACCAGAAAAGATGCTGGAGGACCATGGGTACAGGATACCAGAGGCCTTCTGCTGTGCCAGCCATTTATCCTTTAGCTATGGATTGTAGAGAATGCTCAAGGGTCCCAGAGGAGGGGCAGAAGCAGTGGAGTCTGCAGAGGACATTTGGGGAAGCTTGAGATAGCTGCACTTTACCCAGCATCTAGGAAGTGCTGTAACAATGGTACAACTACATAGGAGCATACTGCTTAGTCAGCCTGGATGTGGAGCTGACAAAGAAAACCAGAGAGATTGGGTCTGGCACTCTGGAAGTTTCCATATTAGACAACTATGCCCATGCCAGGGCTCTAAGACAGCTGAGCAGAAGTGGAAACACCCTACCTGCTGACAGCTGAGCGTTTTATAGCCATGCCTCCTTCCCAAGCTTGAGAAGTCTTCTTGCTGCCACTGTCTTTGCCTTCAAAGTCCAGAGAGATTGGGTCTGGCACTCTGGAAGTTTCCATATTAGACAACTATGCCCATGCCAGGGCTCTAAGACAGCTGAGCAGAAGTGGAAACACCCTACCTGCTGACAGCTGAGCGTTTTATAGCCATGCCTCCTTCCCAAGCTTGAGAAGTCTTCTTGCTGCCACTGTCTTTGCCTTCAAAGGTGTTGACTGGGAAACACTTCGGGAGTCTTTAGACATTGTACTCAATACTTTTAAACAAGGAGTCTTTTTTTTTTTTTTTTTTAAACTGGAGGATAATTGCTTTACAGTGTTGTGTTGGTTTCTGCCATACTACCACACGAGTCAGTCATAACTAGATAGATAGATAGATAGATAGATACATCCCCTCCTTCTTGAACCTCCCTCTCACTCCCCTATCCCTTCCCCACACTAGGTTGTCACAGAGCACCATGCTGGGCTCCCTGTGCTATTAATATATAGCAGCTTCCCATTAGCTAGCTATTTGACACTTGGTGATGTATGTATGGCAATACTACTTTCTCAGTTCGTCTCACCCTCTCCTTTCCCCACAGTGTCTACAAGTCTGTTTTCTATATCTGCATCTCCATTCTTTCCCAGCAGATAAGTTCATCAGTACCATTTTTCTAGATTCCATATATACATGTGTGTGTTAATATATGGTATCTGTTTTTCTCTTGCTGAATTCACTCTGTATAACAGGCTCTAGGTACATCCACCTCACTACAACTAACCCAAATTCATTTTATATGGCTGAGAAATATTCCATTGTATATATGCACCATAACTTCTTTGATTTATTGATGGACATCTAGGTTGCTTTCATGTTCTGGCTATTGTGAACAGTGCTGCAGTGAACATTTGAGTACATGTGCTTTTTGAATAATGGTTTTCTGAGGGTATATGCCCTCAGAAAGTGGGATTGCTGAGTCATATGGTAGTTTATTCTTGTTTTTTTAAGTAATCTTCATACTGTTCTCTGTAGTGGCTGTATCAATTTATATATTCCATTGTATATATGCACCATAACTTCTTTGATTTATTGATGGACATCTAGGTTGCTTTCGTGTTCTGGCTATTGTGAACAGTGCTGCAGTGAACATTGGAGTACATGTGCTTTTTGAATAATGGTTTTCTGAGGGTATATGCCCAGAAGTGGGATTGCTGAGTCATATGGTAGTTTATTCTTGGTTTTTTAAGTAATCTTCATACTGTTCTCTGTAGTGGCTGTATCAATTTACATTCTCACCATAGACAAGGAGTCTTTTTATTTTTAATGTAGCATAGTTGATTTACAATACTGTGTTAGTTTCTGGTGTATAGCAAAATGATTCAGTTACATATATGTTTATTACATATGTATAAATATTCAGATTCTTTCCCATTGTACTTTATTACAAGATATTAAATATAGTTCACTATGCTATACAGTAAGACATTGTTGTTTATCTATCTGATATATAATAGTTTGTATCTGCTAATGCCTAACTTTTAATTCATCCCTGACCCTGCCCCAGATGAGGAGTGTTTTTTACAGGATTTGTCTGGCATGGTTTTGAATAGGAACTGAGAAGGTACTGGTCTGTGGGGGACACCAATATCTTCTTATTTTTAATATTTATTTGGCTGCACTGGGTCTTAGTTGTGACATGAGGGATCCCTAGCTGTGGCATGTGGGGTCTCTAGTTGCGCCATGGAAACTTTTTGTTGTGGCATGGAGGATCTAGCCCCCTGACCAGGGATCGAACCAGCCCATCCTCACGTTGGGTGTGGGGAGTCTTAGCCACTGGACCACCAGAGAAATCCCCAATATCTTTTTTGACTCCAACAATTTACCCTAGAGTTACTCTATTCCTCCTCGTATGTGGTAAGGTGTCCCAAGAAACCACAGTAGAACTGGCTCTCCAAGATGACTCTCCAAATGGGGGCCTGAAGCCCAAATTAAATTAAATTAATCCCAAGCACTACCATTATGGGATTGGCTGATTCCATAGGTAGCTCAGACACACTGACTCCCATTTTCTCTGCTGGACTCAGTGACATTTTGGTTAGGGATGAATAAGTAGTAAGAGGAGCACAACCCTGTGTACAGAAGGAGCTCTTTTTTATGTGTCGTGTAAATCAAGGGGCAGGACAGAGGCTCTGCGTGTGCTCTGGCCTGCTGCCCCCTTCCCCCGCCCCGAATGCTCCTCACTGTGCTGTGCCACAATTAATCAGGCTTTCTAAGTTTTAGTTAATTTCAGGACCCCAACAAATTGGTTTGTGCTGGCATTCATCCAGCCTTGATAATTTCAGAGCCATGTGCTTAGGAACTGTGGCAAGTTTGCACAGGACTTAGGAAGCACGGACCATAAGGGTAGAAGGCATAAAAGGAACTCTTGTTTGGTTTAAGTTACATTAATATTGTGGATAGCTGAAATCTAAATGACAGTAAATTAAATTAATCCCAAGCACTACCATTATGGGATTGGCTGATTCCATAGGTAGCTCAGACACACTGACTCCCATTTTTCCTGCTGGACTCAGTGACATTTTGGTTAGGGATGAATAAGTAGTAAGAGCAGCACAATCCTGTGCACAGAAGGAGCTCTTCTTTAGGTGTCATTTAAATCAAGGGGCAGGACAGAGGCCCTGCGTGTGCTCTGGCCTGCTGCCCCCTTCCCCCACCCCTAATTCTCCTCACTGTGCTGTGCCACAATTAATCAGGCTTTCTAGGTTTTAGTTAATTTCAGGACCCTAATAAATTGGTTTGTACTGGCATTCATCCAGCCTTGATAATTTCACAGCCATGTGCTTAGGAACTGTGGCAAGTTTGCACAGGAATTAGCAAGCACGGAGCAGAGGGGTAAAAGGAATAAAAGGAACTCTTGTTTGGTTTAAGTTCCATTAATATGGGGGAAAGCTGAAATCTACATGACAGAAAAGCATGCCTGAGTACCTGGGCTTTTCAGCTGGGAGGGGGGTTTCTCTGTTTTTTCCACCCTCCCTCCCAACTCAGGGTGGATTTGAAAACACTAAAATTAAATAAACTCAAACTTTTTCTTGACATTTCTCTTGGTCTGATTGTTCTCAAGTTTTTGTCTCTGATTTCACTAAACTCCCCTGAGGAGTAAGCACTGGAGCCCATAATCTAATAAAAGGTTCATTTGGGTTTAGGCTTTTTTATTTTTAAAAATATGATTCTTGGAGAATTATATTTTCGATTACAGGCAGCTTTTATGACTGAGAGGTTACCAGGAAAATTCAAAAGCAGTGAGAGCAGAGGTCTGTCATGAGTACAGACATTGGGGGCCTGTCTGTATATATTAGCTGCTGTGGAGAATAAGCCCAACAAGCAAAATTTCAGAGGCTCAGCCATATCTCTGGCACTTGGCTTCTAGAATGCTCTGTGGCCAAGAAACACAGGCTGGAAGAGGCCAACAGGCTGAGTGATTGAGCACCCAGAATATGATTTTACAATCAAAGAGCTTGAAGAAACAGATGGGGAAACTGAGGTCCACAAGAAGGTCAGGATATGACCCATCCAAAGCAAAATCATGACTGGAGCCCAGAATCCTGATCTCAGTTCAAGGATCCATCCAGGTTCTGATATTGTTCTTCCCTTGTAGCAAGAACATATTTTCTCTAATATGAAAAAATGGGGGAAAAAAAAGACTTGGACACTTGGTTATAAGGCTAATGTGAGAGTGGCTGTTTAGATTTTCAGATTTTCTTGGCAAAACTCCCTGGACGTGCAGCTTCTCTGCTAGGTTCTAAAACCATTCAAACACAGGGAAAACTGGAGATGAGTGTTTGACTGTCTACACACGACTGAAAGACTGAACTGAACTGAACATGATGCCTAAACAGACAGTTGATTCAGTCAAAAAATATTATTCATGTTGCTGGTTTGGCAACACCACCCATTTGTGGACTGAATCTTTCACTTTTTAACTCCTTGAGAGACAGTGTTTGGAAAAAAAAAAAAAAAAAAAGGTCTGAGCCCGGTTGTCAGAAAACCAGGCTTCCAGATCCAGCTGATCCACCTACCCACTCTCTGCCTCCTCCCCCGGCCTCGGTTTCTCCACGTGTAGGTTAATCAGATTTGGATTAAGTTGTCTTGAAGGTGTGTAAAGTTTTCACCTTCCTGAATACTGTTCTATGCACACTCAGTCGTTTTCCAGCATGGGGTCTGAGAAGAGGATGTCCCTACTAGTGGTCTTTGCCCTCTGCATTTGAGGTCAGCAGCCCTGCAGTTCTGGTGTGAGAAGAGGTTTCTGGAGGGAATTCACAGCCTATTTCCATTTCACTGCCAACTTGGCTTCTAAATGGGTAGCTCACTGCCCTCCCTGGTCCCCTCCCTTAGTCTCCTTCTCACAAGGAGAAAGCAATGTAATATTCAGCTGAAAAGAATGACTCAGTGGCACAGTCAGGGGGACCTGTGTTTTGTCATCTGACCTCATCAAGCTAGTGCCAACCCTTCACAGTCTACACCTCCCTTGCATATCACCCATGCTCCCAAACTGGATAATTTGCCTGTGGGATTTTTACAAAGAGGTAGGGAACAAGGAAGTAGTGTTGACTTAATGATGGGTTCCTTGTCAGGTGTTGAATCTGACTGTTTCTGGTTGATTTCTGACTCTTAGCCTGTAAATACGAATTCCTAGCTCACACCCTGGTCATCCCACTGATTTTGCTGAAGTTTTTTGAGTGGGTTCGAGCCAGTGGCCAGCTCCTATCAGCTTGGGAGGGGCAATTGTGTGCATCTCTTAACCACTTTGTGTTAAATGACAACACATTGGTAGTTTGAAATCAACCACGTTGGGGATATTTATATAACAGAAATTGGAAACTGTCAGTTTTTCTCCCTAGAGAGTCACTTGTTAAACAGTTATCACTGTACACCATGGTTCAAGTTCGAATGACTGTTGGCCTTCCCTGATGGCCCATTGGTTAAGAATCCGCCTGCCAATGCAGGAGACACAGGTTTGATCCCTGGTCTGGGAAGAGGCCACATGCTGTAGAGCAACTAAGCCCGTGTGCCACAAATACTGAAGCCCACGTGCCCTAGAGCCCGTGCTCCACATCAAGACAGAAGCCACTGCAATGAGAAGCCTGCAGCCTCCAAAGACGAGTAGCCCCCACTCACTGCAACTAGAGGAAGCCCATGCAACAATAAAGACCCAAAGCAGCCAAAAATAAATAAAGAAAATTTAAAAAACCCGAACAACTCTAGAGACTAGAAAAGTAATCTGAATGAATAAGGCAGGCCTGAAGGTAACAAAAGGGACACAATAGAGATAGTTAGAGACTGTGGCAATTGATGAGCACATATGCTATGTGAAAGTAGCAGCCACTCCTCTGTTCCAGAGCATGTAACTAGGCAGAGATATTGGCCCATGGTTCCCAGCAATTCTAATTTTTCAAGAGAAAGCTGAGATCAAGGTTTTATGTGAAATATCCTAATAATAAACACTAAAGATTGTTTGGAACCAATTCAAATTTTGGAAGAAAAAAAAAAAAAAATCCTTGTTCAGTCCAAGCAAAACGTGTGCAGGCTCTCGTCAGCCCTTGGGTCAGCATTTTGCCATCTTTGCTCTCTAGATCCTCTGTTTCCTGCTCTTATTCCCCGGGTTATAACTGAAGCTGAGTTGCCAGCATCATTTCCTAATGAGAAACAAACTTTCTTTCCTTGAGAACTGGAAGAACAGGGAATTCGGATCTGAGGATATCCAGATGGCTTCTCATGATTCTACTCTGGCTTGTGTCTTGTTTTCTAGTCCATGTGCCATGAAGCTGGAGAAAAAGATGTTAGGCCCAAATCTGCATCGAATATTTTATGATGTTCTCCCAGCACCAGGATGATACCCAGTGCTGATGCACCTGTGTGTGAGGACAGAGTGACTTCCATTTTGGCATGTCTCTTGACTATTCCACTTGAAGGCATGTTGGCATTCTACTCCCCAACTCACTCCCTGCCTATAAGAAGAAGGTGGGAAATTGGACTAATTATTGGTGTATTCTTCCTGCTTTTATCCCCACTCTCTTCCACAGACAGGGAACTAAATCTTAAGTAGCTAATAAAGGACTTTACTTAGTGTGGAATAGCTCTCACATTTGGCCTAAGGAATGGGGGCAGGGAGGAAAAGTGGGGATGGAAAGAACTAACAGGCATTATGTAAGGCATTGTGCCAGGCCCTCCTCATACATTAGGCCACTGAACCTGCATAGCAGCAATGTTCCCATCTTCTTTTTACATAAAAGGAAACAGACTCAGAAAAGTTATATGACTTGTTGGGACTCAAACTCAGAAATGCTTGATTCTAAAACCATGCGATGATCTCCTGGAGAAGGGGATGGCAACCCACTCCAGTATTCTTGCCTGGAGAATTCCATGGACAGAGGATCCTGGTGGGCTACAGTCCACGGGGTCACAAAGAGTCGGACATGACTGAAGTGACTTAACATGCAGAGCACCAAAGACAGTGAAACAGTCACTTCTGTGGGTTCTACTGAAGAATAATAGTGGATCATTCTATTCTTCCCTGGAAAATTCCATGGATGGAGGAACCTCGTAGGCTACAGTCCATGGGGTCACAAAGAGTTGGACACAACTGAGCGACTTGACTTTCTGCTCCCTAGCTTTGTACTAAACACAAATACTGTGAGCAGTTCATGGCACTTCTAAAGAACTGTGGGTACCTTGAGATCCTATTGTAAGCTATTTAAGCAATGACAATTTAAAGTGGTTAAATGCTTTATAGCAATAAAGCTACTAGGGAGACAATTTCTATTCCACCAGATAGCATATTTCAATACACAGTATAATACTTGGACACACTAGATCTTCAGTTTGTTTTTATGATGTCCCTAGTGAAAAAAGTTTACATACCTTTGTGAGACTGCTTGAAAATGTAATTAAACTACGTGAAGAATCCTCAACCAGAAGTGAATGTATTTTATGTTCTACCCATTTGACTCGCTCATGGTGACTGTGGGTATGCTATAATTTTAAATCAAGGAATATATTCTCTTTCATCTTTTACATATTTACTATAATTCTGCACGGTGTGATGAGTTTAAAATACATATGTTCCTGAAATTCCCTATAAACAAAATCTTGCTTTTTCAGTGGCTTTATGATACATCTGGAGATGTGCTTCTTCTTGAAGAGAATGATGTAAAATTCTTTCACAATTCTCTTAAAGTCAGTTAAAAGGAAAATCATTTCTATAAAATACTATTCAGGTACAACACAAAGCATAAATCAAAAAATTCCTTGGGTAATTTTTGTTTGGTACAGTAACTGAAAGGCATAAATGGAAAATGACAGCTTAGCTAAAAGGAACACACGGAACCAAAAAATAATGATTTCTATTAACTCTGTTTCCAGGATTCTATAAGCTGCTCTGTTTACTTCTAGGAAACAGAATTGTTTTTACTGGTGGTATCAGTCAGAATTGGGCAGATTACACTGCAAAAAGAAGCATCCTCCAAATCTCAGAAGCTGTGCTGCACAAAGTTTCATGTATCACACACTTTTGTTTTCCAAAATAATTCTGCTGACATCTTTCCTTACCTTCAGTTCAGTTCAGTTCAATTCAGTTCAGTCACTCAGTCATGTCTGACTCTTCACAACCCCATGAATCACAGCACGCCAGGCCTCCCTGTTCATCACCACCTCCCGGAGTTCACTCAGACTGACATCCATCGAGTCCATAATGCCATCCAGCCATCTCATCCTCGGTCGTCCCCTTCTCCTCCTGCCCCCAATCCCTCCCAGCATCAGAGTCTTTTCCAATGAGTTTACTCTTTGCATGAGGTGGCAAAAGTACTGGAATTTCAGCTTTAGCATCATTCCTTCCAAAGAAATCCCAGGGCTGCTCTCCTTCAGAATGGATTGGTTGGATCTCCTTGCTCATCTTAGTCACTCTGAAACTCAAGCTTCATTTCCAAGTATGCATTCATGATTTCTGCGGTAGTGGGAAGGGAATGGGACAAATCATGCACTAACTCTTTTTTCCCACACATCACTTCTCCTAAGATTTCAATGACCAAACCAAGCTATGGTTTTCCCAGTAGTCATGTACGAATGTGAGAGTTGGAACATAAGGAAGGCTGAGTGCTGAATAACTGATGCTTTTGAATTGTGCTTGAGCAGACTCTTGAGAGTCTCTTGAGCTGCAAGGAGNCACGCCAGGCCTCCCTGTTCATCACCACCTCCTGGAGTTCACTCAGACTCACATCCATCGAGTCCATAATGCCATCCAGCCATCTCATCCTCGGTCATCCCCTTCTCCTCCTGCCCCCAATCCCTCCCAGCATCCGAGTCTTTTCCAATGAGTCAACTCTTTGCATGAGGTGGCCAAAGTACTGGAGTTTCAGCTTTAGCATCATTCCTTCCAAAGAAATCCCAGGGCTACTCTCCTTCAGAATGGACTGGTTGGATCTCCTTGCTCATCTTAGTCACTCTGAAACTCAACCTTCATTTCCAAGTATGCATTCATGATTTCTGTGGTAGTGGGAAGGGGATGGGACAAATCATGCACTAACTCTTTATTCCCACACATCACTTCTCCTAAGATTTCAATGACCAAAGCAAGCTATGGTTTTCCCAGTAGTCATGTGCGGATGTGCGAGTTGGAACATAAGGAACACTGAGTGCTGAATAACTGATGCTTTTGAATTGTGCTCGAGAAGACTCTTGAGGGTCCCTTGGACTGCAAGGAGATCAAACCAGTCAATCCTAAAGGAAATCAACCCTGGATATTCATTGGAAGAACTGATGCTGAAGCTCTAGTCTTTTGGCCACCTGATGTGAAGAGCCAACTCATTAGAGGAGACCCTGATGCTGGGAAAGATTGAAGGCAAAAGGAGAAGGGGGCAACAGAGGATGAGATGGTGAGATAGCATTATCAACTCAGTGGACATGGGTTTGGGCAACTCCCAGGAGATAGTGAAGGACAGGGAAGCTTGGCATGCTACAGTCCATGAGGTCACAAAGAATTGGACATAACTTAGTGACTGAACAACAAAGCAAATCAGATGGTGGTGCTCATAGTAGGAGATGAGGGTAAGGTTCTACATGAACCTTAAAGGAAAAAAAAAGATGGAAATATTAGGGGAACCACACTATTGACAGCCAATTCTGTATTTTAGCACTTTTTAGAAATGACTAGCAAGAAGAAAATATAACAAAGACAAAAATTCAGTAAACAAACATGAATACATACAAGTGATAAATGGGATCCTATTAAATGCAGCTTAAGGGTTCTCAAAGGTCAACTTCTAGATACTGAACCAAGTATTTGATTAATACAAACTTTAGTTTTGTCTGCTTTTCTGTATAAAGAAGCAAACATATACCATAATTTGCTGTATGCTGTGGTCAGTCACTCAGCAATGTCCAACCCTTTGTGATCCCTTGGATTATAGCCTGTCAGGCTCCTTTGTCTATGAAAATTTCCAGGCAAGACTACTGAAGTGGGTTGCCATTTCCTTCTTCAGGGCATCTTCCCAATTCAGGGATCAAGCCTGCGTCTCTTGTGTCTCTTACATCAGCAGGCTGATTCTTAACTGTGCCACCTGGGAAACACCATGCCATAATACACTTCTCCTTAATCTCTATGTGCCCTGCTAGTTTTTGAAAGTTATTCAAATAACCAGATTTTCCAGGTTCAGATAGCATAAGAAAGATTTAAAATGCTAAAATCTATATTCTTAGAACATTGATCAGTATTAATCATTCCATAATGCTTCCATTTTTACATTCACTTCTTCCACTTTTGACAACATTGACCTTGAAAGCATTATGCTAAGTGAAATAAATCAGACAGAAAAAGACATATACTGTATGATCTCATTTATCTGTGGTATCTTTAAAGGAAAAAATGTCAAACTTTGGGGCTTCCCTGGTGGTCCAGTGGCTAAGACTCTTGGCTCCCAATGCAGGCGGCCCAGGTTCGATCCCTGGTCAGGGATCTAGATCCCACATGCAACAACAAAGATCATACATGAAGTAGTGAAGATCTCCAGTGCCACAACTGAGACATAGTGCAGCCAAATTTTTTTTTTTAAGCCAAACTTTTAAACAGTAAAATGCTGATTGCCAAGAGCTGCAGGATGAGGGAAATGGGGAGTTGTTGGTCACAGGGTACAAGCTTCTAGTTATAAAATAAATAAGTTCTGAGACTCTAAGGCACAGCATGGTGACTACAGTTAGCATATAATTAAATATATAATATGACCCTGTTATATACTGAAAAGTTGCTACGAGTGTAGGTCTTAAAAATGTTCTCACCATAGACCCAAAAAATGTAATTATGTGAGGCAATGTGAGGTGATGAACATGTTAACGAACTTTATCGTGGCAATCATTTCACAGTATATACATATGTCTGATCATGATGTTGTACATCTGAGACTTACACAATGTTCTAGGTCAATTAAATTGCAATATAGCTGGGAAAAGATAAAATGACTATGTGTTCTACAGCACACTTTATACAACATTACCACACAACAGTCAATTGCACTTATATATACTAGCAGTGAACACTGGAAATCAAAATTAAAGCCACAATAACATTTGAAATTGCTCCAAAGAAAATAAAATGTGTAGGTATGAATCTAACAAAATGTGTACAAGATCTACATGCTGAAATATAAAAAGCATTGCTCTATGAAATTGAGAAAGACCTACAGAAATGGAGAAACATATTGTATTCATGGAGCAGAAGACAAGACACATGAACGCTGTCAGTTCTTCCTAAACTGATCTACAGGTTTAATGCAATTCCTAGCCAAATCTGAGAAAGGTTTTTTGTAGACATAGATGAGCTTATTCTAAAATTTATACAGAAAGGTATGGGACCCAGAATAATTAAAACAATCTTGAAAAGGAAGAATAAA